>CAJDSM010070790.1:1773-14142 GCA_903981925.1 Ostrea lurida
GTTAATTCGCGAAAGTTACTCGTTATTTCGCAAAATTTACGCGTTTATTCGCGAAATTTTCGCGTTAATTCGCGAAAGTTTCGCGTAATAACGCGAACAATATTTTTTTTTTTTTACCTACGAAAATGAGCTCAATAGGCTTTCATAGAAATTATTTCATGATGGGTCGTGACCGAAATTTCTGCGTACGAGTTATTACATTTTCTGGGTAATGGCGGCGCGTTTGATTGTAAACAATCTTGAATCTTTTGAGTTTGCATTCGTTGTGAGGATTGAAGTGAAAGCATTCATTAACGTAAGTGGCTTATTTGATTTTCAAAAAGGGGACACTCATCGTAAACAACCTACACTTGGTTATTTTGAGCTTTAATAATAATAAAAAGTTAAAATCAACATTTGATGAAATCTTAGTGGTGTGTGTGAGTGTGTTTAGTGATTAGTAATTTTAAGGCTTTGCTAACATCACATCTCCAGAAAAGTAATGATGTAACACTTACACAGAGCTTTCTACGGGTGTGATTTAGACAGGTCTTGGACTTCCACCCAAATGAAAAAATGATCTATCGTCATTCCAGAAGGAGTCATTTGTTAATCCATCTTCATCCACAATGTGTGGGATTAATATACGTCCTCATTGCAATTCTTCTTCCTATTTGGTTGCATCCACAGCCACGATTATTTTTTGTTAGGTGTGTGGGGTGTTGTCGAGATGGCGAATTTATTCAAAGGTTTCGTAGTAACGAAAAATATTTATGCCTTAATAACATTTATATATCACATTAGCTATTATGATTTATCTTTATTTATCTGGTTTGGAAAAATTTTGACTACGATGTTAATTTCACTTGCCATATAAATTGTTAACTGAAGTCATATTTCTTTGTAGAGAGCATTGAAATGACATTCTTATACATACTTTAACAAAATTATCTAGGTTTATGTATATTATTTTTGCATTCACTGGATAACGTTTTAGACGATATGTCTTTTTTAATAGTTGCAGACACGCTTGTTTGCGATGCTGTCAACAGTGGTGGAGTACTTTGGCGGGCGCCTAATAGATCGTGAGGCGTAAATACACTGGACAATCAAGCTTAGTATAATCAGGCTACTCAGCAAGTTAACGGGACCCATAGTGACTGGCATACTGGTGAAGGTTTACCCTTGGACCCTCATGGGTTTGCTGGAGTCGGTACAGGAAGCACCCACTGCGTGTGGAGCAATACGAAGGTGAAGGTACGGGGTACCAGCAGTTGGAAGCATGACGAGGGACATGGTCACCCGCAGTGGGAAGGCAAGATCTAGGACTTCCGGGGCAACCATCGAGTAAGTCCTTTTGAGCGACCTAGTGGTACCAGCAGTGAGCAATACGAGTACAGTGTTAGGAACGTGTCTTGGCCAGCAGGTGAGCCTGACGAGAGAGGATCAGCGACAGCCCAGGGGGGAGCAAGTGTCTTGTGACGGTACTCAGTTACATACGAGTATCTGTACGCGGTCATACCATCGGGGAAGCATACGAGATGACGCACGATGCAGTTGCAGGTGGAGACTAAGAGTGGCCGGGGGCGCTGGGATGCCAGAGAGGAGCTTCGATCTAGGATAATTCTGCAGGGTTGACTTGTGCACACCCCCGGTGAGAGCCTACGAGGCATGGCCGGGTGCAGCCAGCGTCATGGGGACGGGTGACATAGGGACCCGCGGAGCTAGCCCCGGGGCGAAGCGGACAGTACTTCCTCAGTGTGTAGTCGGTAGAGTCTGGCGTCCACGGATGGAGGACGTAGAAGGATACCGGGCACCAGTGCAGTGGGTGTGTGTGCGGAGCAGTAGGAACTGAGTGTGTGAGGCTACGGAGCGGGCTGCCAAGTGGGATGGATCGCCGTCAGGGTAAGGATCAGTGGAGGCCCACGAAGGCACAGCCGCACTGGCCACCAGAGAGGAGGAACAAGGCGCCCCGGCCAGAGGGGCCATAGCCACCGAGCGACAGGGAGTAGGTAGGTAGAGATAATGAAAGAAGATCAGGGGAAGGGAAGGCGCCGGTGGCGGCGTGAACATGTGGGAATGGGGTGAATATGAGAATTACAAAAGAAAAAAAGAAATTATGCATGAAGGTGAGGTCAATAATGCGTGGTATGGCA
Organism: Ostrea lurida; assembly: GCA_903981925.1. Lineage (NCBI taxonomy): Eukaryota > Metazoa > Mollusca > Bivalvia > Ostreida > Ostreidae > Ostrea > Ostrea lurida. Next base: position 3,909 of record CAJDSM010070790.1, read on the forward strand.
GCCAGGACGCGAGGGGGGGGCAGGGATGATTGGATGGTCAACGACCGAGATCAGAAGACAGTAGGTGGGTAGGAGGACAGAGGGAAGAAAGGTGCAGAGCGCGCAGGGATGCGCCGATTAGACGTCAGAGGGAAGGATGATTCGAGGACACACGAACCTGGTAACAGCAGAAGTGCTAGAGGTAAAAAGCTGACCTGGGTGGAGTGGATCAAGTGGATAGGCATGAGAGGGAGTTAAGAAGACCTGGGCACGCACAGCCCGCCGAGCGAAGGGCGTGAGGGAAAGGGAAATCCGGGATGATGTTGAGAACGGCATGGGTGGGAGCAGCAGACAGCAGGGGTGCTAGAACAAGCGCTACATGGAGAGATGACAGACTGAGGGACTCGGTTGTAGAAGTATCTAGCCAGGTGGGGGTAGAAACACATGTAGGGCAGGGACTGGACGGAGCGGATTGCAACGGGCGGCCGGAGACTCAGGGCAGATGGCCACATGGCTGGGAATGGGTATGGGTGGTGCACCGGGCCAATGCAGTATACAGATGGTGTCGATGAGGTATTAAGGACGCGTATGGATTCCTAGCACGAGCAAGTGGTGGCAGGGCGAGAATAGTGCACTGGCCGGAGGATCGAAGCGAAACTCTGACCGAGGAAGAAGTCGCCACGTAAACTAACGAGTCAGAAAGACATGGGCCTTGGGGGGTGTGGGGTACCTGGGCAGAGTATCCGGGATTGCATAGAACCCCATTGGAGGTCTAAATACAACGCGGCGCAGTGAAATACCCTCCAGGATATAATAGGAATGGGCAGAAAGTGTGTTGATCCACGTCTGACGTAAAATAAATTCTTTTTATCAAGTTGGATGTAGGCCCGCGGCTATTGGCATCACCTGTACGGACTGACTTATAATGTCATTATGTTTCATCAACATCTTTAACTGATAATACATTGTTGATTAAGACATTTTCTTATACAACAAATGTTATGTTAGGTTTACTACATCTCATCATAACTGTATCAAAAATGAATAAGCCTTTGGGGGCCTTCATTTAGCTCGTCACCTAGGGGGACGAGAGATAATGTATAGTATGATCGTTAACCGTTAAAATGAATAGAAGATATACAGACCTGCTCATGCTGAAAATCACACAGGAAGACCCATGAGTGGCGATTTTTCACCTACCAAAAGCCCGTCTGATAGTGGATAGATTTTAAGTTTCATGTAATAATAGAAAATTAAAATTGCGCTCCACCATCCCCCCCCCCCATCGAGGGTTGGGGTGGCACACCGCACGACGGGCCAGCAATAGGGAGATCGTAGCAGTGCTTATACTGCTCATATGCTAGGTGCAAAGTGCTACAGATGTGAGCGAATGTGGGCCATGGCCTCTTCGTGTATTAGAGATTAGATTGTCAGTTGAGGGTAGTAGGGTACTGCAGTTCTTGTCTTGATAAGATGAATAAATCAGTCTTTGCCAGAACGAAGTACATAGAGACATTCTATTCGCTTTTTTATGTAGATCGAATACTCAGCTGAGGGTGCTCTGCCTTCGGAGTATCTGACACTGGACCAACAGAAAGAGAAAATCTGGCAAGATTCGGATCAACCCCCAACCCCTCATCATGGCCACCAGATGGGAGCGAAACATTGTAGGGATAAAATGCCAGCTTGAGATACGGTGACCAGAACACCATGGGGTTCAGGGTTGACTTTGATATAAAGGGGAAAGAAGAAGATAACGCTATATTTTAAAGATATGTTGAATAAAAGTGTGAAACAGAGAAAGGATAGCCTATTAAAAGAGGGATTAAATTGGAGTAAAATTTAATAGAAAAGTATATTATTAAATTTATTATATTTCATGTACCTGTCTGTTCTTACTTTATCTGCCTTATGATATTTATCATGTATCTCAGTGTGTTTCCATTCTGGTATCCGATTTTTCCATAAATTAACCTGTCGATACCTCTTGTTACCCGATTGAATATTTCTAGGTTTTTCTTAAAGTTGCAATTTTGTAAACACTTTTCATTACAATATTACTTAACCTCATTTCCTTTGAATAACATCTGAATCGGATGTGTCCATATCATGGTGAATTTCTTATTGTCGCCAAACTCTGTTACAACTTATATTTCCGTATTCTTATAGTTGCAATTTTTTAAACACCTTTATAGCATATTACTATACATACAATTGTCTTTTGCATCCTCATCCGCAGGTTCCCACTACGTGGGAATTCGACTTTCAGAGCTGTCCGACCCTATTCTGTTTATCGAAATATTTGCAGCAACCGGCCATATGTTCTTATACTTCTAGATTCGGACGGTACCTTATTACTTTCTTTTAGCAAGGCTCGTTAGATGTCTGTCCGCTGATTACGATTTACACTACTTTAATCTTACATCCTTTTTTTTATTCTTATGTGAAGCGATTCATTCACAATGCTTTCTGAAAGGAATCCTACGTGAGCCTTTAGTATCAATCATTTCGATATGATGACCAGTTTTTATTCTAACCCCAGATTATTCTCATTGTCACTTTCATATTCCAAACTAGAAAATAATACCCACGAGTATTCAGTCTCTTCATACTTGGATTTTTATACATTCATTAACGCACTATCTATCTCCTTTAATAATGACATTTCGCTTCTCCGGTAATTCCATTTGTTAGCATTTCCTCATCACTTGATTGGTATTTCTAATTATCGTACGCCGAGCTTTCTTGTTAATCCTGTTTTGATCGAGTGCAGTAATTACAACAGTTGTTGTTCGGAGTTACCGTCAGTTTAAAGGCGCATTTCGTCATTATAGTCTTTTTACATTTAGTTATCTTGACTATTTGATCTAAATGCTGTCCGATTGTTTTCTAGCTCATTTTAAGCGTTTTTTACCCATGATTTTGAACTGACTGTTCGTTACTCTATCAGCTATGGCTAGCGGGTAGACGTTACCAGGATGTATCTTGGCACTTCACCTCTGGTGCTCCGGGTGTCTGTGATGGGCCAAGTACTGTTTTTTATTAGATTTTAGGACTTACGAAATTGTCAATTTCTTATCGTGCTCAATCCATGTCTTTTACGACCTTGAAACCTGTTATTAGAGTTCATCGCTTTATCGTATGCTCTAGCGCTTTTTTGCATTCTTCGTTTACGACGCTCTCTCTCCTACCAGCCTTTCGTCTCTCTTGTTATTTTTCAGATACTTAATAAAACGTAAGTTTGCCCGTGTTGTAATAATAATTTGGTCTTGCGTTATCGATCCCATTGAAAGGCATCTAGTACATAATCCAGACAATATTTAACCGCAGCGTATGTGAAATCAATAACTCATTTACTGACTCTGACTTATTACAATGTGTAGTCTCAGTGCAACCAAACAAGTCTCTAAATTTCTCAAGTCGCCCACGTCATATAATTGCTCATTTTCCTGTTTCTGCTGATTAGATGTTAAGTTATTATATGTAATTTATGTAATCACAGATATGTAAAGAGACATTTTGTCAGAATTTATTCAGTTTTTTTATGTCATCTTTTATTTACGTGGCTTTCTCCATTACACAGTTTCATATATCCTCACTAATACGTTTTTGGCAGATTTGTGAATCCTCTAGTCGTTATTTTTCTATATTGATAAAAAAATCATGAGACTTCCACGCTTGTTCATACCTATTAATGTTGGATTCTCCACTCATGTGCAGCAGTTTTTTTTTACTCGTTACTGTTCAAAACGATGTTTTGCAATCGGACTTCAAGTATATATAGAATTATAGAATATGAACATCATATCAGTGAGACATGTATAGTCGTGCCTATTAAAGTTTAATATTAGCCACGTTTGAGTAATTTGTTTTAGCTTGAAGGTATTAGATTATCCCATGATGAGTGATCTAATCTACTCTTTATATATTTAACCAAAGGTCTTGATATTTTCTCAGTACTATCGTTTATTTAAATCGAAGCACATTTCATGAATTGATATATGGAGGATCTAGTGAGGAAGAAAGTCGCGATGGTTTCTAGTAAATCGTAGTGTGATGTTAGTTTGAACTCTTCCATGCTCACAACGATATTAATCAAGTATAGTACTTTCGTTAATGACATTTGCTCGTGTAGGATGATCTTCCTAGTTTTCTGATCCCATAAATTGCTGTCTTATTAGATCCCAGAATGTGTCATGTCTGCAAAAAGCTTTGATAAATTTATACATCATTTTATATCAGTTTATGTACTACTCTGTTCTGTCTGATAAAGCTGGAGTAAACTGTACGTTGTTTGATTTAGAAGGTCCATATTAGAAAAATCTTTTTGGATCTCTAAATCTTTTTGTGGTGTTTACCTGTCTTTATTTGTGTTATTCAGATGATCATACCTTAGCTCTTCCGCTTAATTGTGGAACTCGACACTTTTGGCTTACTGGTGTGACCTTTTCTGTTCTGCGAATTATTGCATTCGGAGTATTTTCTGAATGAATCCTCATCTAAGTGCATGAACAACTGTTTGACTATGAAATTGTTCAATTTTAGATTTGCCAATTTTATGTTATATAATGTTGCAATAGTAGTTCTAGATGTTCATACGGAAAATTTATGCACGTATTTATTTAACGCTAATGCTGAGATACCCCAAGACTCATTTTACTGCTCCCGAATTGTATATTAGAAATCTTTCAATATCATAAGTAACAATCGCTGAATCAGTAATTGCTCTTACCACGGACATCTATCTTTACTATATTACTTGTAACTTTACATACGTCACTATCTTTAGGTGTCTAGTAGTGCCCATTTTAGTTTTTATATGAGAATACTCATTAAAATTGTTATAATTTAGAGGTATGTCCAATTATTTTATTTTACATGAACGTTTAGCCTTATACTTCTTAAAATACGAGTTAGCTTATAAGCATTTATTCTTTCTGCGTTGTTTTAGAGGTCGTTATAACGATATGTCTGCCTCACCAAATCTCTTACACAGAAGTATCTAACGTAGGTTCTCTCGACTTATTTTTTGTTCTTCATAAAAAGATTGTTGTACATAGTATGAATTAGTTTTACTTTCGATATCAGCGTTGCAATTGTACAGTATACTCTACTGTATTTATTATTGTGACGATGACTTTATTATTCGGACAATTATTCTCCGCTTGTTATGAATGATTTCGCTTTTTCATTAGCCACTCAACTAATGACGTTAGTACTGATCATCACTTACATAATGTAAAGCCCATTAGTTCTTCGGTCTTGTTTGAGACAACAGAATTTTATACAGTCTACTGCTTTTCTAGAATTTTTGTGACTCGCCATATTTTATGAGAGCTACCTAATACCTTTTTAATCATAATTACATTAGATGCTGCAATCTAAATAGTTTGAATTTTAGAGTTCACAACTTTCATGCCCTTTTGAGATATCGAAGCGGGTCATATCGGCCCAAAAGGGGCCAGTTGGTAGGGCCAATGCCAAATGGACTTATCAGATTAGGCACAGCTCTTTCTAAAGCTGCATCAAGATATTCGCCACCATTGTACCGATCCGAGATAAATAAATCTTTGAGCTTTAAATTGGTTGTTAGATTGCTTTTTGATACAAAAAGTGGCCCAATTACATAGTTTTCGTGTTGTTTTGGTTAGGGAAACTCTAACTGGTTCTCCTTGACCGAGAACCCTTTGCTATGCTAAAACTAGATTTTCTGATTTTTATATGATAGATTAAAGCATACTGCGCTCTGAGTGTTAATGTTATATGTATATTATTTATGCCGTTATTGGATCTTTTAACAATCTGATGGTATTCCTATGCACTAATTGTGCCCTTATGGTTTCTATTTCTTAGAGGAATTTGTGTCAAAAACTGTTCGCGATAGAGAGACTGCCCGGTCCTTCACCTCCTATAATTATGATTGTCGTTATCTCTTGTATCTAGTTTTCTCTCATTTAGTCAATTATACATATTTTTGACTCGAATAAAGACACCAATTTGATCGAAAGTGCTTCTTTTGAGGTTATTTTAACTATAAATAGAACTGTTTGCAGATTGCAACCTATATTATGTATGCATTTATCCTATTTTTGTTACTTGTATGCTTATTCAATTTATTTCATCTTACTTATTAGTGTTGACTATGTTTTCTTACCCTTGTTGCGACTTTTATTTTCGTTCGAGATTTTACGAGACCGGTCTTTGTTCTGCTTACGGGTCGCGCGGTGGACGGTAGCAGGATGCTATCTACCATGGACTATCTTGCCTTTGCTGTTTCCTGTGGGGAGGTTTCCCTCACAGCATTTTGTAAGTGTTTTCCAGGGCCTATGCTTTAGTTTTACATTTTATTCGCCATTTATATTAAGTGAGATGTTGTAAGTAAAAATATTTCCGACTACTTCCGAGGTGTTATTCACGGTAGACATGGTTCATACCCTGTCGACCGAAATGGTGAGTATCTTTTATCAATCGGTTATGTTTTTCCTTTATCAGTGGTTTTACTCTATAATCATAAATTAATGATACTCACGATTTTTTCAACGCCGTTTCACGTTCTCAAACGTAGATCTGTTTATTTTGCTCTCCGTTGTGCTTTGTGTCACCATGATAATGGTACTGACTGACTGGCTTTGCATCCCCCTTGTGTATAAGAAGAATGTTTTTTTTGAATATAATATTCTTTTAGTTATTCGCATATTTTAAAAAGATCTCCCTATATTTGTTGTGTATTGTTGTAGTCCTCTTTACTTTATTGCGTATTTTTTTGACATATGTACTTGAGTATTTTATCTTGCTTGTAGCATTAATTGAGCGAAAAACAGAGAAGGAAGAGGGGAACTCTTCGTGTGATAAAATCCTTCAGTCGGGGGTGAATTCAAACTCGTGGATTTAATCAATTCAACACCCAGTGCGTCTACATTTTTTTTACATGTCAAGTATGAAATATACCATAGCTACTTCGTTCAATCATCGAGGTCAATGAACGTGTAACTAAGGTTGAATGTTTTATGCAATCTTTACACATCACTTGTAATGCACTGTACTTGATTTAGGTTTAATCGATAAGTCATTTGGTCTGATCATCTCAATGATCTATGTTCTTATAGTGTAACATACTTACTATTAAATCTCTGTAGTTGATATTACTATTGAATTATTGACTAGGGGTTGCCCGTATGGCGGTTACTTGTCTCATCTAGGCCTGACCACTTGTGGTCCGGTGACGTGTTTGCCATTTACTATGTTATTGTTTAATGGGACCTAGTTAACGGTTATATACGTCCTGATATTCTTTCGTGGATTGGTATGAGAATTAATTATCAGCAAATCACCTGTATCGCGATTCGACAATATGCAGTATGCAGAGAGATAGTGTCATATCGATCTTGCGCCTTATTTTTCTCTAATGGTTATGTTTCCGGAACAATACATATCTGTTATCATATAATCGTTTATACGTTTGCGGATTGCCATATTGCTTCGATTTCCGTCGACAATTCGTTCATAATCCGATTCGTGATCGTATTTCTTATTTGGTGTTTAATTAATTTTTAGTCTAATAATCATTACCGCGAAAAGGTAACATTTTTGATCCAGTGAGCTTTCGGACAATATTATATTTTCATGTTATGCTAACAAAATGTGTGAATCCGAATGATGTACTTTATAAAGACATTTGCCATAAAATTGGGGCTCAAATCTTTTAGTTTCAGACTAGCCTGAGGATATCCTTTTTTGATTTGATTTTCTTTTTGCATTGTCTTCCTATTCAGTATGTATAATGAATTCTTCTAACCGGAACGATAGGCGCACCTTTTTTATTGTATGTTGATCAGATGATCGTGTACCCGCCCGTTCAGAGATTCAACAAGTTTTTTTAACGCTTAATGAATGTGTGTTTTACATATTCGATCTTTTCGTTTTCGGTGTTGTACTTAGTATATTATACGTGATATGTGTCGGTATCATCGTATCGTGTTCGTGCATTTTGCTTTCACCGGGACCATTCATTCGTTTTGTGTTAGTAGGTTGTATCATTCAATAACTGCGGATAATTCCAATTGATCGATATGACGTATCTCGGATCGCATTTGTTGCAGATGACTCATCATATACGAATATTTTATTTCGTTATTCATAAATTGTAGTGATATCCGATAGCCTATGATTAAGTTTGTAAGTACGCGCAAGAAGTGAAGCGAAGATCACCGTTAGCGTAAATTCGCAAGAAGATGTAGCCGGGGAGGCACAAAAGGGTCTTGCATGTATTTTCGAACATTGCGGCGCCAAGTGGCAGCAACTGCTAGGAACACAGGGAAAAACAGCGGGTGTGCTTTTTCTGGTGTCTTTTGGCTCCGAAGTTGCTATGATCTGGTACGAAGTGCTGTCGTAGTTACGGACCGAATAAGGTTTAAATTGGTGTCTGTGTGAAATCGTCGGAGAGTATATTTTAGTAGAAACAATGATGGGTTTCCACGTGTAAGTTGTCTCCCATGCTAGTATTGTTCTTCTGTAAAGGGGGGTTATCATTTGTCCAAGATAGATCACGACCCAGTGCCGCACGGCAGCAGGGGGCATGCGGAGAGGACGCACGGCGGGATCGACTGAGGATAACCCCAGTATTAGTTTCCAGAGGAGTACCGGGTCCCTTTATCCTCCTGTCACTGTACTGCCAACTGCTCCAATCGCTTCGAGGAATTCTCTAATGGCGGATAGGTTATATAATATTGGGAGCATCTCTGCGCTTTCTTGATTAAAGAGGCAAACTGCCAAGATTGAGGAGTGGAACGCGGTATAGTAGATTGTCGGATTGCCTCAGTATTTTTCGCAGAAAGTTGCCAGAGATTGAGTTATCGAGTCAAGTACACCAGCGCATCGTATACATTGCAATAAGGGGACGGGGTAGCTGTCGGTCAGGGCCCCGCTCTTCGTTCTCTGAGGTTGGCTGTCGATAACTAACGCACAACAAGAACCGTTGCGGTAAAATATAGTATCCAAGACAAATTGGATCAGGGGCACGTGGGATCAATATGTGGTGTAGAATACGGTCGCATAGTCGCGCGGAAAAAGGACTTTTGGTATAGCGTGAGAACAGCATCGCCGAAAGGTGATGTATCGATACGAAAGTCTACTCTTGAGAAAGTTTTAGCTAGTTCGCGAGCGTGCCGAGAGTGAATCAAATCTGATTATACGAACCTACTTGAAGACTTAGGCGCGGTCAAGAAAAAACGAAAGCTCGAAGAATTAATGTCTATTTTATATACTGACAAACTATGTTTTTATTTTTAAGTTTTCGTCGTGGAAAAGATTACGGAAAAGTTTGAGTGTATGGATTTTTCATTACTCAATATAGAATAATCTTTTAGTAATGCCATTGGACATGTTTAATGAATGGCTCCGGTAGTTTGATTATGAGATGATGTCTAGGTCAAAGGTGACTAGGTCAAAGGGCCTAAATTATCACTAACTGTTGTAAACAAGGTCGTGAATCTAGTTCTTTGTGTTAACAATGCATTTAGTTAGTATGACATCTAGTTTCGACAGCATTATGCGCTTCAAGCAGCCCGGGGTGCTATGTATTCTTGGGTTTTAATTTCGATTTTGTGCATAAAAATATGTTTGGCGGTCAAGAAATTTTGTTTGATGTGAGGTGTATAAGAAATTCTTTGACTCGGCTCTTATTGTGGTTGGGACTTCATTGGTCAAATTTAGCTGGGACCGCCAACCTTTCCAAAATTCGTGTAAGTCCCTGCGGACTGCAAAGTTTTTAAAAATCCTAGTGAAGACCCCTGTAGTATGATTCAAAGTTTATACAAGCTCCATTCTAGAAGAAATTATGACAGGTTATTTCCGTTTAAGGTCATCTATCAAAAGTTATTAGGTGATGTTTAAATACTTCATGTTCAGTTATTTTTGTACATTACTTTGATTTTATAACGTGCTAACAGTTCCTGTCGACAGATTTTTATCGTTTGATATTCCTGCATTAGGCGTTTTCGTTCCGGACCGTTGAGGCGCCAGTTTCCTACCCGCCAATACTTTTTGCATGACTTGTTATGTCGTATTTACATTTACCTGAAACATTACCAAACTTCCTGGAATGTTGAATGAACATTTCTACCTGATACAATATCGGCCCTTTGTCTAATGTAACCTTACATTTTATTATGACGTTGACGAATATTCGATATACGATATAGATAGTGTCACGAATGATTCGAATTATTGATTATTCGGTATCGTTTCAGCTGCTAAG
>CAJDSM010070793.1:59-18444 GCA_903981925.1 Ostrea lurida
AAAAAACAAGAGAGAAGATATGCATATCACTGCCTTTGTTCTACTCAGTATTTCATTTGATCAAATTTTTATTTAAACAATATTTTTTATTTGAATGGGATCGGGCAGCAGGCATTGGCAGCTGTTGATACATGTTTATTAAACACGGGTAGAGCAATTAATTACTCTCGTTGTCTTGTTGATAAAAACTGAAGACTGTTTTTTGAAAGCGTTGTATATTAAATAATTCATTAGCGACATTTTGTGTGCTGTTTTGATTTCATGAAAAATCATGAAAAATTTCTAAATTTTTAATTCAGACAAAAGCTAATGACATTACCTTATATTAAGACTTCGTTTCCAATCTCCAAGCCAGAGAGCTTTGCCATCTACAAAGAAAACAACAACCAAAATGGCGGAACTGTGATTCCTTTCCAGTTTTTCAGTGGTTCCTGTCAAGCGACATACGGTAAAGATAATTCTGCTGCCAATACAGATGACCAGGCGCGTGTACTTCGAATACTCTGATATCTCACCTTTGACTCGTGGTTTCTGTCACGTTCAGTACTTAGTGGGACGGCCTGGTGCATTTAATTTTGATAACAGTCCTGAAATTACAGGTTTGTATTATACAAGATATACATCGAATTATATTTTTACAACCCTTCAATACGACAAACGGTAGTGTAATACACATGAACCAAGCTTGCATAATTATTTTGACAGATCTATACTACATATGTTTATACAGAAATATCATACATGTATTTATGAAGCATGTTTATGACCGTGTACAACTGTACAATATGCGTGATAATCTTTAATTTTCAAGACGCTAGCTACGCCTAAGTGTGATATTGCTTTGTCTTTATATGTTAAAATTTCGTCATAGAAAGGGAACAAATTGGTATTAATTTTAACACCTCGGTGTATTTCAAGAAATGACATTATAGTTTTGAGTTCTCACATGATCTTCTTTATCATAGGAATGGATAACGGCCCTCTGCTATACGTATTACCCTCACCCGACAAAACACCTTTGGGGACGAAAGTTTTGGTGTGATCAGGTTTTAAAATCTTATTACTACGCCATAATCTGATTTACAAACTTGGAGCCAGGTACATGTACATACACATGTATATTTAAACAATATCAAAGTAAAGAGTACAAAGGACGACAACTCAACTATTTACGCAATTGAATTTGTATTCGTAATTGGTCATTGGAATGTATAAAGATATTTTATTTTCTTTCAATGTAATGTATGGTCAATGCTAAGGAGTGCTACACACCACAGGCCAGACTAAATGGGTTTGTAGATGTGAACACAACACAGACGCGTGGACTGTGAGAAATGCCTCCCTCTGTACAACGACAAACCTGGGCAGGGCCACGCGGACGGACGCCAAACAATGTCAGCGTGAGTAGATGTGCTTACATTCTGTCATGAAATAATTATTGTAATTCTGAGTTTATCTTTTGTGGATGTTTGGTCGCTCTAGTGAGCCCCACAATTTCTGACACAAAATGTATTCCACAGAGTGACAGATTAATTGCATTATAGGTTGTGAGTGCAACAACAAGGCGGATCGCTGCTACTTTGACCAGGACCTCTACCAAGAGAACCGGCAGAGGAGGGCACTGCGTTGACTGCCGGGACAACACGATGGACCCAAACTGTGAACGATGCAAGGACAACCACTATTTGGAAGCAGCAGCCGAGAGATGTACTCCTTGTGAATGTGATGCTGTTGGTAAGTATGTGAAAACGAAAATTTACAGGAGATGCTATCAAAAGATTATTTTAGGCTTACGGAGAGCAGACCAAACTAAAACAGAGAGAAGGTTAACAAAAAGTGATCAAGATATTGACATTGTGTGTATATTGACAGGCTCGGAGACCCAGCAGTGTGACACAATGGCCGATGTCAGTGCAAACCGGGTTTTGCAGGAGATAAATGTGGCAGGTGTGTAAAAATGTCCACCGGGTTTTTAACTTCTTAATCATGCATCGACATACATACATACGAACAAATAGATTGATATTTCAATGAATTCAATGCACATGTTTAAATTGATGCGCTATCTTCGACAATTTTGAAAATATTTCTAACTGTATGTTGTACTAACTGGTGGTTATGGATAACTTCCTTTAACATTTTCCAAAGGTCTTCAGCAAGTCGTTAGGGTCCTCCTACAGAAACACTATCATTACTTATTTTCTAGGAGAAAAATGTTCTTGGTTAATGGAGAAATAGTATATGCTGATTTTTTTTGAATTTGTGAGGATGTCTCAGCCATGAGATCGACACCACCCTCGAAAATGAGATTTGACAGACTCTCTTTCTCGTTTTCTCTTCAACACAGGATATCTGAACATACAGCATTCTTGTATGTAGACCTACCTCACTTGCATGTATAATTCAAGGGTCGCTCATCGTTTTACGTAATTTAGTACCAGTCTATCAAATGCGAATAAAAAATCATACTCTTTTCTTTGGTTACTTAATTGTTTTTGTTTGTTGTTGATGTATTTCTTTCTTTTGTTTTTTTTAAAAAATTTGAATCACATTCATGACACAGTTAAAACGATGATGAATAAATGTATATGCTCGTCAGGATCCTACTTTTTTCTAAAAGAACACCAAATGGCCCGTTCAGTTGGTAAATTAGGTGTTGTCGAATAGGTCCTCAGCACCCCTTGCTTGTCGTAAAAGGCGACTAAATGGGACGGTTCCTTCGATAGACCGCAAAAATAAGGTCTCGTGTCACAGCAGGTATGGCACGATAAAGATCCCTCCCTGCTCAAAAACCATAAGCGCCGAGCACATACCTAAATTTTGCATCCCTTCACCGGCAGTGGCGACGTCTCCATATTAGTGCAATATTCTCAAGAGGGACGTAAAACAACATTATAACCAATCTAATGATAATGGTCTAAAAATGATGCTTAGTTTTTGTGGGACTTTTTAAGCAAGAGTGTAGCTTGGTTGTTTTGGAGAAGTTTAGGATACGGATGTAAACGTTGAGTAGAAGTTCAATGTGGCAATTGTCCGCCAGAAACCAGCTTATGTGAACCTCTATTTTAAAAAAAATATTTTCTTGAAATTAACAAAAAGAATGGATTGCAAATGCCTGATACTCGTCCTAGAATTGTTGCGTCCTGCGTTACTTAAAAAACGTCAATGAGAACATTGTTTTAACGGAATCATTTCATTTCAATGGTTTGCATGAAAGTATGTAACAAAGTTTTTTCTCTGAATGGTTTTAATGAAAGCTCTGCAGCTTCAATAGAATTTTCGCCAAAGTCATCCCACACAATATTAATGGAAACATTATAAAAATAAATTGATTTCACATGTAAATTGTTGTGCATGTTATTTTTTATGTATATTCAAACAACCATTAATATGGCAGAGTTTTTTTTTAATTTGACTCTTTACGTAACTGACAGAAACTTGCCATCATCTACTATCAACCTGAATAAGCGAACTGTCATTGTCATTGTTTTTACTTATGGAGGGTGACTAGTAGGGAATAGAATATTTGTAATATGTCTCCTTCATATCTTCACGGGTTCGTTTTTGCTATTCATAATACAGCTTTAAGGTTTAATTTGGGAAAAGAGCGAAGCTGAATATAAATTGGCCAAGTGAAGATTGTATTAAACGTAACATAATAATCACAGAAGTCCCCATATATACAAAGTCGAGTGTAGGGCAACACGGACTTCCGACAAAAGCGAAAGCAGGATCACGTGTCATGAAGGAGTAAGCATCCTCTGCTGACCGGTCACACCGCCGTGAGCCTTTTATAGTCGATAAAATAAAAACGTATTACACGTCGGTAAAATCTAGTACGAAAATGACAGTCTAACAATGCTTTCTCTTTCAGTTATAGGAAAGTAAATAAAGAGTGTGTGGAAATGTTCGTGTGGTGTTAATTACGTGTATATTCCACAATATTACCACCAAAATCCGTAGGCCTTTAATTACTCGAAGTCAGTATCATCTGTTTAATATCATAGACTGTACAGCTACGAAAAGGCGAAGCAAACAAACAGTGATATATTTTCAGAAAGTCCCAAACAGATTACAAAATAACAGTTGGATACACCAAAGTAAATAGGTAATAGGGAATTATTTTACTCTAAAATAATCGCGTATTTAATGTAAATAACCAAGATTTTTCAGCTTTAGTTACATTACTAAGTGCTAGGAGGTCTATATATAAATTGGCGAGTAAACGTGTCAAACGTACCCATAGTCCCCAAAACATATACACAGAATCGAGTGAAGGGCAACACGGACCTCCGACAAAAGCGAAGGCAGGATCAGGTGCCATGAAGGAGTAAGCATCCTCTGCTGATCGGTCACATCCGTCGTGGGCCGTAGTCGAAACAAAGTAAATAGGGTTACTCCGTCGTCAAATGACAGTCTAACAAAGGGTTTCGAAACCTATGCACTTAGTGGTAATTTGTAATCGCAAAAAAGATCATTATAACGATCGTAGAATTTGCGAAATGATGATATTAAACGAGATTCGTTATAACCCTGAACATCAACTTCTTTTGTTAGTAGGTGCCTCGTTTTAGAAAGTCCTCATACGCATGCATACTCTACTGGGAGACATACACACCATAAGCAGGTGATAGTGGTACATTACTACATAGATAAGGAAAGTTGGCCGATTGCAAAGTCAGTCATCACACTTATCATAAATTATAATGTAGTTTGTCAGTCATTAGAGTCAATATTAAGTAAAATATCCAAATATGAAGCACATCTGTCAGATTCTGTGGTGTCTTTTATTTCGAGCTCGTCAGGATATATCAAATGGACATGTACATGGTATGAAAGTTATGATTGTTAATTGATATGACATCATCTACTTATACATGTATTTATATTTAAGGTTGAAGGACACGGTAAGTTTTTTTTATACCCCCCGCAAAAAGTTTGGGGGTATATAGGAATCACTCTGTCTGTCTGTCCGTCTGCTGTGCAGATTCGTGTCCGGGCCTATAATTCTTTGTTCTTTGAGGTAGGTATACCATATTTGGCACATAGATGTATCACTAGAGACGATGTGTCCCGGTTTATGAATTGACCTCTGTATGACTTGTCTTTTCACCTCAAGGTCAAAATTATCAGTTTTTTAACACGAATTCGTGTCCGGGCCATAACTTCTTTATTCTTTGCCAATGACATCCTGTATTTGGCACATGTATGCATCACCATGAGACGATGTGTCATGTACTCAGTTTTGTCTGTCCGGCTGTCTGTCTGTCTGTCTGTGCAGATTCGTGTCCCGGCCATAACTTCTTTGTTCTTTTAGGTAGGCATACCATACTTGGCACATGGTATATCACTATGAGACGATGTGTCGGGTATATTGATGACCTCTGTGATGACCTTGACCTTTGACCTCAAGGTCAAAAATTATCAGTTTTTAATATGAAATTTGTTGTCCTAACTTCTTTGTTCTTTGAGGTAGGCATACCATACTTGGCACATGAGTGTATCACTATGAGACGATGTGTCGGGTATATTGATGACCTCTGTATGACCTTGACCTTTGACCTCAATGTCAAATTAATAGTTTTTTAACATGAATTCGTGTTGGACCATAACTTCTTTGTCTTTGCCATATGCATCCTGTATTTGGCACATGGATGCATCACCATGAGACGATGTGCCATGTACTCTGTTTGTCTGTCCGTCTGCGTGTGTTAATTCGTGTCTAGGCCATAACTTCTTTGTTCTTTGACATATTGCATACATATCTAGCATATGGATGTATCAATAATATGAGGGTGTATTGCATACATATCATGACCTTTATATGACCTTTGACCATATGACCTTGACTTTTGACCTGAGGGTCAAAGGCATAAGTTCTCAACATGGATTATATTTGGCATGTGAGTGTATCACCATGAAAAGATGTGTCACTTACATTCATGATCTCTGTATAACCTTGACTTGATCTCAAAGTCAAACTTACAGGTTTTTAAACATGCATTTGTGTCCGGGCCATATCTTCTTTGTTCAAGCTTCAGTGACTCAAGTAAGTGTAAAGATATGTGGGTGGCGGGGTATCCTTTGTGAGTTTTACTCACAGTATTTCTAGTTTGTTTTTATCCTGTAACAGTTTTTGAAACCAAATTCTGCTTCGTATGAATATAAAAATAAAAAATTAAGGGAGCACAATTAGTTTACATTCCCTTTAGCATGGCTGATTTGATTTTACATGTAAACTCTACATTTGCCCGTTCTTGCACAATTTCAGGATCTTTACATATCTTTAATTTATTGTATTCCGATTTGCCTTGATCATAATGACAACGATAATAAAAAAAATACTTGCACGTATAATCATCAACACCTCCGAATGGTTTAAGGGTGTACTCTGGTGGTGATTTTTACTGTGAGTGAACAGTGTAACAATCGCACTGACAACAACATCTTGACATAAATCTGTCCTTCACCTGAACGTTAAACCTAGATATTAACATTGCTGTGCTAAATAAATGTACCAATTTCGACACATTACCGGGTAGCTTTTTTGTCATAGCTTTATCAACCAAAGGTGCATATACATAGAGAATAAAACATACCCATTTCCATATCACACCCTGTATCAGCCCGAGACACCAATATCAGCCCAAGGGCCGAAGGCCCGAGGGCTGATATTGGTCGAGGGCTGATACAGGGTGTGATATGGAAATAGGTATGTTTTATTATGTTTATTACATACTTAGTATTAACATACAAAACAAGTCATATTAAAACAATAAATTTTAATCAACTTTAACAATATTCATGTACATGTGTATACTACATAAATGATGAAGCGGTAAAAAGCAAAGGGGTTCCGGAACGAGGTGTTCCGCACGCGGAGGGCTGATATGGATTTGCAGGGCTGATACAGGTTATCAGCCCTAGGGCTGATACGGCTATTGTGATGTCATCTGTATCGCACATGCAAAAAACCTGTATTTAATACTAAGTATGTAATAAATGTGCATACAACACATCCCTTACTTAGGTACAATATATAATTACTGTTCTTTTGGTTCTTTCCATCTCAGGATATCCTTATTAGTATGAGCAAATATTCTAGCAATGGATATGTGCTTATCATAACTGGGACTGCACAAATATGACTGTATATCAAAAAAATTTTCACTAAAAAGTATATTCATCTGAAATCAATTTTATCCTCGGTATGGTAAAACATATAGCTTGTCGCATCATTGGTTATCGATATGTATGATGTAATGAAAACATGTCTCCACGTGGATTACACATTGTAACAACATTGTGTTAAGCCGACAGATATGTCATGGCGTCCTGCACGACGTCTCTGCCCTCCTCGTCCTTTGTCTTCAGCCATTTCAGTGCTTTCTCCACTATCATTTCCCACTCGTCCTTTTTGTCTGGGAATTCCTTTCTTAAGAACTCGATAGCAAGAGCTGTGGCCCACACATCTGTGTCCTGCAAAACATCAAGCATCCTCCACAATTTCATCAATTTAGAAGGAAAACACATGCTAATAACATTCACATCTATTTTTGTTTTCTCTGATCTGTTAATCTATGCCCCATTCGAGACGTTGATGTAAAGGTGAGGATAACAAACAGTGATCAATCTCAAACGTCCTATACAAAATAGTTGGGCAAACACTGACCTCTGGATATACTAGAGGTGGGATCAGGTGCCTAGGAGGAATAAGCACCCCATTTCGACCGGTCACACTCACCATATATTTTGATCAGGTATACGGGGTAATCTGTAGTATGAAGAACGGCCTATCAATTATTTTGAAGCGTGTAGCATGATGGTAGGGTATATTGAGAAACTAGATCGTTATAATAATCATAGAATTTCTGAAATGCTGACTTTAAGTGTGATTGTTAAAACCCCTGTAACAATAACTTATTTGTTAGCAGCCTGACACGATTTTAAAAACTAACCATGCTCAGAACAAGCTCTTGGGTATCAAACCAGTTCAGACACATAAACATCATATGCAGGCGATGATGTAAAGTTGCAACATAGATATGGGAATTTGACGACGAAGAAGCGGAAATCGTCCCATTTGTCATAACGTTGAGTTGATAGTTTGTCCTTAATGTCTATGCTCATTAAAATATACAAACATAAGCACCATATATATGGGCGATAGTGGAAAGTTGACGATGGAGAAGGAAATGATTCTGTTTTATTATCATAAAGTTTCATTTTGTTTGCCGTTAAGGTATATTTTCTAAAAATATATAAGTACGAAGCAGATGTGGAAGACTCTGTGGTGTCTCCACTGAAATATATTGAATTGGCAAACGAATGAAAATAATTAATATCAATAAATCAAACTCGGATCTAAATATCGAGTTAACGACCAAATATTTTTATTCCCGTATAAACGTTTGAATGAATTCTGCCTCGGATTGATTGTTTTTTTTATCCCGATGAGAATATTTCACTCATATTGAGACGTCACCATTGCCAATGGACTGCAAATTTAGACCTATGCTTAGCACTCATGACTTTTAGCAGTGAGGGTTCATTTTTGCGTGCCACACCTGCTGCGCCAAGGGATCTCCGTTTTAAGGTCATATCCGAAAGACCAGTGATTCTCACTTCTAAATGCCGAGCTCTTGGCGAAGGTGCAGCCACTACATATTTTAAGGTCTTAGGTTTGACGCGGCCTTTCCGAGCACGGGGCTCGAACTCACGACCTCCCGCGACCAGTTTTTGCCTCGGACGAATATAAAACAGGACGGCCAACAAAGGCGCACAAGTCGTGCGTCATCAGTGTAATGAAAGACGCTTAAACTGTAGCTGTTTATCGATTCAACTCTCGATGCCAATGATGCGCCAGACGTAATGTGATAGTTCCTTTCCCAAATTCCTAGTTTTAGAAATTAAAAGTCACGTGTCTTTTCGATATCAAATTAAAAAGGAAGGATCCGTGAAAAGATATATATTGGTATAATAAACAACTATGACTGCTGTGGCAGGAAGAGCCATGTATAGGTCTAACTTTGTGGTACTTCACATTAAGTTGGTAAGGTATCTAGAAGTGAGACATTCTCGAATGGGATGTAAAACAGTAAAAAAAATATAAACCTACTAGATATATTCCTTTGATATTTGAAATTGCTTTGTATGAAATCACAATCATACCTTAACTACTGCTGACTCTTTTAATTCTTCCAATGACTTGTTTATTATCTTTGTTAAGCTGTCTAACTGCCATGATCCATCAAATTTCTGTTTCTTAATCAACTCCATCATTTTCCAAGTGGTGTCATCTGAAAGTGAAAACAACAGACTGCGGTGATTTCTTTATGAAATCAAAATGTCAAGATATAAAGGCGAATATGACGAATAGTGATCAATCTCGTAAGTCCTAAACGGAATACAAATAAGAGTTGGGCAAACACGGACACTGGGCACACCAGAGGTGGGATCGGGTGACCAGGCGGAGTAAGCATCCCCTGTTGATCAGACATAACCGCCGCGAGCCCCATTGATCAGGTAAACGGAGCAATCCTTTGTCAAAATTACTCTAGAGAGAACGGACTAAGAATTGGTATGTCGTACTTGGATATTTTATTAAACAATGACATTATCGGCAAATCAACAACTCAACTTTATGACAAACGGGCGATATAGCTCCTCCATCGTCAACTTCACATATTTATGTAGCAATATTCCATCATCGCCCATATATGGTGTGTATGTCTTTCAGCTTATTCGATACGCAAAGATTGTTCTGTGTATGATCAGTTTTTGAATCGTGTCAGGCTACTTATCAAATAAGGTGTTGTTGCAGGGGTTTCAACAGTCACGTTTAAAGGCAGCATTTCGTAATTCACGATTTAGTTTGCCATTTGGTCAAATGCTGTCTGAAGTGTTTCATAGCCATTCTTAATCCGTTTTCCATACACTGATTTGACTACAGATTGCTCCGTTTACATGGTCAAGACCATTGGATCACGGCGGGTGTGACCGGTCAACAGGGAATACTTACTCCTCCTTGACACCTGATCCCACTCTGAGGTGTCCAGGGGTCCGTGTTTGCCCAACTCTATTTGGGACTTACGAGATTGATCACTGTTAGTTATCTTTGCCTTTACATGCCAACTACTAACCAAAAAGTTGATGTTGCAGGGTTATAACGAATCTCGTTTACAGTCATCATTTCGAAATTCTACGGTCGCTTTAATGACTTGTTTGCGATTAAAAATTATCACCAAGTCATATGTTGACTGATTTGTTTCATACGTTTTATATGAAACACGTCAGACAGCATTTGACCCAATTGCAGGATTTATTCGCAAACAGACCATACAATTTGCAATACATTGTATGCTAACGTTTAATTTTTTATTTATTGTTGTGGATAACCATTCGCCCACTCGCCAATGCGAGCAAAATTTGCTGTGGGCGACTAGATATTGAAAATCCTTTCGCCCACATGGCGAGCGACTTCCCCGGAAATATCATGTTCATTTGCATTTTATAATTTACTTCCGCTTTGGAGAAAACGCCGTGTTAACCAAGATTAATTTTAGTGTCTTGTTCAAATAAACGCAATGTAGCATTTTAACGATTGATTGATTGTATATCGTTTTATGTTTCCGCTTGAGATATTTCACTCATGTGGTGTCGTTCGTCACCATTGCCGATGAAGGGCTGCAAATTTAGGCCTGTGCTAGGCGCTCATGGCTTTTGAGCAGGGAGGGATCTTTACCATGCCACACCTGCCGTGATGCGAGACCTAGGTTTTTGCAGTCTCATCCGGATCCCCATGGGGTAGCACTTTATCGATGGTGTCTGTGTCCCCAAAATAAAAGAAAAGCTAACCGGAAAGGTTACTTTTGGGAGTATGACTCAAAAAAAACCCTATCGTTTTCTCAAAAATGGTAAAAATTAGACCTTGATGAAGGATACCACTGACAGCGGGGTACGTTTGTTTAGTAAAAAGCATGACGAAATATAAAAACAGAGAGAGAGAGAATTTGAGCATTAAAAATATTTGACATTTTTTTTCTGGCTGGATTTTTTAAAAAATTGGTATTATCGTCATGTGGGCTCTGGATTCCAATGTGGACCGTAAAAGTTAAAAAATTAGGGCCCACATGGCCCCTATAGACCAATCCACACTTTGCGAAAGTTACGTCCCTTTGCGGGGTCAGCCAAAGGTCAATCGAGTAAAAGTAAAAACTTCTTCTTTATCCTACCAAACGTAAGATATTACAACTGTGTATTATAGCGAATTATTAAGATGTCACACAATTTTCTGGGTTGCCCCACCTTGGGGCATTTTGTAGCTTACTTCAATTGATATAAAAATGTCAAATCTCAAAGATACAGATAGAAAAGTTACACGGCCAGTGTAGGGAAATGTGACTTTTTTCTCACAAGATGGCGGCCAAGGTACGTAACTTTCGCAAAGTGTGGATTGGTCTATATTCCCAAATGTTAACCATAACACGTTATTAAACGTGACTGTTAAAACATTTGCAACTTAAACTTATTTATCAGCAACATGCCTCGATGGAACAAGTTAAATAAATTCGTAAATCAAAATGGTGTGCATTTTCAAAAATAGTATTTTATAGAAGTGAAGGTATTTGCATTACATTACATGCACCAAAACATCTGATTTTCATTCCATTATGTACAAATGGGAATTGAGTAAATAATCCAGAATTTACTTTATTTCATAAAACTCACCTTTAACAATACAGTACTGTTCATAACATCTGTAGTTTCTTCATCCTCATCCCATCCACTAAAGACAGATGGAATAAAATGGTTTGTTATAATTTTCATCATTGAAAGTATTTCTAATACCATTAATCGGAATGTTTATATTTCAAACAGAGAACTATACTTGAGCATTCTAGCATGTCGTCCACCAATGCATAAGATGCCAAGGCCATTTGTGGGGCTGAATCCACTGAAAATATATATGCTTAGAGATCAGGATTAGTTGCTAGCATGTTGAGTAATTAAAACCATTCTTCTTCTCCACCAAGCTACGATTTTCTAATTAACTGATCGAGAAATTTTGATTTCTATTGTTTTGGAAAATACAAACATTGAAACAACATTGTCTATGATGATAGTTTATTTCCTCAAATTACTAATAAAATCAGTAATTCATTCAACCTTTACTGATTTCTATCGATATAAATGTAAAATAAAGCGGCAAAACTGTCTATTTCCATGAAAATGTATTTATAGGTTATAGACTTTGTATGGGAAAATATGACGACCGAGTTTTTAGGCGCGTGCAGGGACAGGCTTGCGAGGTCCGTTCGCAACAAAAAAACGAGGTCGTCATATTTTTCCATACAAAAGTCTATATTCTTTTTATTATATACTTTCAATTTCATTTAGAAACTAACAAAAAAATTTACACATTTTTCAATAGTTTAACAGACTAAGAGCTGAAAAACAATTATGACGTCAGCTTGCGGGCACGAACGTTCCCGGGCATATATTGTGTGATATTGGCCCGCAAACTTCTAAAGGAAAAAGAGGAGATGAAATTGAAAGTATATAATAATATGTTTTCCAGTCTGATGTCTACTTGCAAATCCAGTGCCACTCCCTTGGACTATTTTCTCATTAATATCCATTTATATTTTTAGTCATTCAAAATGTTGGGTAGGCGAACATTCCGAAAATCGTAACATCTGTGACATTATTCTATTCAATCGAAGATGTGGAAATATATCATCTGGGGTGTGGCAGTAATGTTTCTTGAAATTGTTTAGGCATAATAAAACATTTATAAAATGGTGGGAATTCTGGGAAATAGAGAAAATGTATGGTCACTCTTCAACAAAAAGCTACTCAATGATAAATTCTTATTTCCCTCGTATTTATTATGTAACTGCATAATGCTTTATTTTCACGAATACAGCACGTCAACATGTCTATATATATACATGTATGTTGCAGTTATCGTTAAAGTACCAAAACAAATCAATCTGTGGTGGATTGATGCCTAATGCAGTTGCTAAAAAGACAAAATAGCCCATTGCTATGTTATCCATATTGCAAACTGCAACTATGTTGATAAGAAATACACACGGTCCATGATTATAAATGGAATTTGAATACACTTGGTTTCAACAATGCTCTAGAGGTGTCAAGGAAATATCTGATCTCTTTTACCAACAAAAAGGCGAAGTTAACATCGTGTCAAACGTAAACATAATCCAAAACCATATAAAAATCGAGTGTAGGGAACACGGACTCCCGACAAAAGCGAAGCAGGATCAGGTGCCATGGAGGAGTAAGCATCCTCTGCTGACCGGTCACACCCGCCGTGTGCCCGTAGTCGAAACAAAGTAAACGGGGTTTACCCGTCGTCAATCAACATATGACTTAGTGATATATTATTTTGTAATCGCAAACAAGGTCATTATAGCGACCGTAGAATTTGCAAAATGATGACTTTAAACGAGATTCGTTATGACCCTGCAACATCATTTTTTTGGTTAGTAGTTGGCCTTGCTTTAAAAAGTCTTCATACGCATGGCATGCTCTTGCGTATCGAATCAGCTGAGAGACATACACACCATAAGCAGGAGATAGTGGTACATTACTACATAGAAAAGGAAAGTTGACGATGCAAAGTCAAAGTCATTACGTTTATCATACAATGTAGTTGTAGTTTGCCATTAGAGTCAATATTAAGTAAAATATCCAAATATTCAGTTTTAAGCAGAATTAAAGTATTCTTGTAATCTTTAACTAAAACCAAATTAAAAACCAAATTATTGTCTGCCACTAATACCAAACCATAGTCTTCCATATCTATCATATCTATCTATCTATCTATCTATCTATCTATCTATCTATCTATCTATCTATCTATCTATCTATCTATCTATCTATCTTATAGTATTTACAGATTTATTTTTTACAGCTAATCATTTTTTTATACTAAGCTAAGAAACAAACGTTATTTCAAACGGAAAACTGTACTTGAACAATCCGCCAATCCACATGCTTTTAAGGACGTCATCGGGCTTGCACCTGCAGAAATAGACAATATTTTCAGTAATATGTCGTTTACGTCCACGCAGTCTCCTGCATTATGCAATTTATAACTGAGATATAGTAAACATATTTGTTAAATATGTTCATTTCGATTGGATTCACCTCATACTGGTACATTAAATTTTTAAAAGTTATAAACTAAAGACCTGACGAGATAAATTGGGAGACTTAAGGCGCTCATTTCGACTGAGGGAGGTCTTCGACCGCCGCATCAAAAGTATGCCACCTTTCTTTCCTAGACGCTGCAATAACAAGTAACAACTATTGCTATTGCAACATTTATGAATATCTACAGTTAACTGTTAAAGCATTAGAAATTGTTTTGATGATATGTGTTATGAACATATCGAGTATGTCGTCTGCGTCTCGGATCATATCAACTGTAGGTGTATATCATACCATCCCCTATTAAAATTATTATCACTCATATTAGGGGGTGTGATATAATATAGAACACTACTACCAATATCGCAGACTTGTGCTCGACCGAGAATTTTAAAATGAAAACAACTTTCCATCTCAGACAACATGAGTGCACCTCATTCGATGCCTAGAGAAGTTTGATATTACCTCTAATGTTGTTACTTTTCCTACGAAACACAAAAAATAATCCAAATATGGGGTTTTTCAATATGTTTTCTTTTAGTAAATGCATTTTATACTTAAACTGTTTAAAATAAAGATTTGACTGTTTACAGTTCAGATTGTACAACTTTGTTCATATTTTGATATTTATGATATTTAATTGACAATTCATTCAATATCTGATTTTTTTTTCTTTTTCTGCATTGTGCACTCTTTTCTTTTACATGTACATTTCATCACATGATGTTGTACTTTTTGACTGTTCTATTAATCTAATCGCTACATACCCAAAGAATTAGACGGGAATTTTAGATAGAGATTATTAGTTTATGGATTCTTGGCAGGGTATATGGACTCATATTCCCTGTCAAAGTTTAATATTCTCCCGAGCCGTCAGGCGAGGGAGAATATATACTTTGACAGGGAAATGAGTCCATATACCCTGCAAGAATCCATATAACGAATATGTACTACTGCAGAGCAATCAATGTGAAAATCGAACAATCAAAAGAGAGAGACAGAGCCCTGCGAAAAAAAAAGAAGGAAGTTGAGTGATGAAAATCTTCGTTTATTGCAACATTTATCTAGTATTTTGAATAATAACTTTGAAAGAAGAGCAATTGTATTTATTTATTGAATTTCAACATTGAATTTAATGTTTAAAAGGTTGTGAAATCTAGGCATGTTGCGTTTATATATTAGTAAAACCAAAAGTGGCAGCCGCCTTGAACGTTAACTATGAGCGTCAACAACGTAAACTTGTTTACAAACACGCAACCGTATTGTTGTTATTACGTCATTAGCGGAGTTTTGGTAATAATTTTATCAAAGTAAGTAAATGTAATTTTACAAATAATTTTTGAAAATATTCAAACTATAAGGTGGATAAATGCAAAATATACAAGATTCCTTAAACGAGCGGTTAACTATGGAAGCCATTTTGTATCCATCTATTCTTGACAGGGTATATGGCCTCATGTACACGGCTTGTCGTCCAATCAAATGCCTACATTTTCTCTGCAGTAGTACACTTAAATGATGTATAATTACAAGGGTTTTAAAAATGTAAATGTAAACAATGTATTATGTTTTGAAAAATGTAGTCTCATAACTGCAATGGTATGTGCAAACAAATTTTCACGAGTTATGAAAATTGTTTGCACTCACCTTGTAATTATTTGTTTGCACGTATCCTGCAGTTTTGACACTAAATCTTTTAAAAGGTATTAAGAATTCATATCTTAATCTATCCTTTTTTGTTGTAATGTGAGCGGTTTTTTTCTCTTTTATCAAAAAATTCAAATATATCACACATGTCATTTAAAACTATACATCTCTACATTTTTCATACATCTATATCATAATAGCGAAATCGCTTCTAATGCACTGGGGCAATCTCAAACAGTCGCCATTGTTCAGAGTTTAAGATATTTTATAAGGAGAATGGATCTTTTGATGCAATTGTATAGAATCTTTAATATAAAGAACAAACATACGATCATAACACTGACCTTAAATTAATCTCTAGGATCTAACCCATACATTTGATAATCAATTAATTAATATAAATAGCACTAAATAATCACAACTAGGTACTGACATTTTTTTCCACCCCAGCCCGGGGTCGAACGTGCGACCTACGGCACCACCGCCTAGCAAGATTTGTTTTGGGTTTGACGATATTTTCAATATGTACATCTAGATATGGTACATGTAATAAACAAAGTGCAACAATGTTGTCTATGTATAATGTACCGGTATTTGTTTCAAGTTACATGTAAAGTGTAGGTTATCTGTGATATTTTCTTCTTAAAAATTTAATCAAAATTAAATTATCTTGTAAAACAAATTATGGTCCTCAAACCAGCAAAGTTCAATGCGCATATGACTTTTAACAAATGTGGAAAGTTTCAGCTGTGTACATTGTATACGGGTATTATGTTGTTTTGGTGTTGACAATATATGATTCGCAAAATCTATTATAAAGTTAAGTTTTTTCAAAAAGTTCCCCCCTCAAATATTGGCTCCTTGTAAAATCAAATTTCAATACACACATCTGGATATGGTGATAAACAAGGGTGCAACAATTTTGACCAGCTATGTACAATGAACAAGTTTTGAGTTTTAGTGTTGACAAATTTAAATATGATTGACAAAATCTGTGAATTTTCATAAAACAGCTCAGTTCCCTCAAAAATATTGGTCCCAATAAAACCAAATTTCAATATGCACATCTGCAAACAGTGATGAACAAACGTGCAAAATTTCACCTATGCAAAATGCATATAAGTTTTGAGTTTAGCGGTGACGGACAGATACAGATTTATCGATGCGGGTCCCTAATAATTTTTCAAGTTATGTCGAAATTAAGAAATGAGTTTGTTTAATGGTAGAGAATGCAAGATTTTCAAATTATTTAAGTATATTGTTTTGTAATATGTACATTTGAAATATGAGTTCATTCTAGTGTATGCCTGATATACCTCCAAAGCATTCGTCCATAATTGCGGATCTCAACATGGGTTTTGCGTAATGCAATGTACCGGGGGAGCTTGAAGACTGTGGGCGTTTGACAGATCTCTTGCTTGATGCGGAATTCCGATGTTTGGAGCCACCTCTAGATGCGTGCGCACCTTTTGCGGGCATCTTTCTGAAGAATATACCTGTAAATTGAATTCATAAATTAACTTAAAATTACAAGACTTTCAATCAAAGGAATACAACGGAAATTACGCAGTGTCACTTACTTGAAAACAAATTAACAAACTTCTCTCCAAATCCTGATTTAGATTTAGACTTTGGCGATGTTAAGTTGTAGGAGGACAAATCAAATGATTCATTGCTGCACGGTTCCATTTCGACATCCTGAGAAGTCGAAGCAGCGGTCTTCATCGCTTTATCCACGCCAACAAACGCTGTATATCTGCAGGCGACATTCGTTGCAGTGCTTAGTGCAACCATCATGTTTTCTAATGGAAAAACAAAGAATTAATAACGCCACAAGCTATTATATTACAATAGTTACTACCTGTATATATAGAGTAAGTGAATGCATGGTATAGTGACTGTCGCAATATTTTTTTCTAATGTTATTTCATTGGATTGCCTACAACTACAAAATGGACCAGCGTATGCTCCTGATCATCATATTCCCAACCATCACATACATGTCACAATACCTGATGATATAAAGGGTTCACGGCAGATGTGACTGATCGACAAGGGATCCTTACTCCTTGTAATCTGATTCTAGCCCTGGCAAATCCTGGAGCCCGTTACCAAACTCTTAATTTGTATTCCGGATCCGTAAATGATTGATGAGACTGATCACTGTTCGTTATCTTAGGCTTCGCAAGCAAAGAAGCATGATATATACATGTGAAGTGTTGATGATATATATTTACCGTCTGCCATATTTAGTTGCATCTCAGCCAGTTTGGACTTAGCAGCAAGTCTGTGAAGCGGACACGAATCGTCGACATGGGTGCACGAGTTCATATCAAACTCCATCGAAAAATTTACATTCTTTTCACCGGTTTTACCAGTCAACGTCAAAGAGGTTTTGCCTGAGAATTCCTGTCAAATCGTAATAAAACAAATTAAGTACATATCGTTGTGACATAAGTTTCCTCTTTAAGTCAATAATACGAAATTCATTTAAACCCCTTTCTTAATTCTTTACAAAAATACTTTTTCCTCTTTAAGGAGGCTCATTACATTAAAATTT
>CAJDSM010070794.1:0-11432 GCA_903981925.1 Ostrea lurida
CGAGCGAGATATTTAGTAGGTAATGTTTTCTTTACAAGTAGGGTCCCAAAATCAAAGGGTTAAGGACCCAAAAATTAAAACACTTATACTGAAATAAAGCTCCTTCTCACAAAACAAAGAGCCATTCTAAAACATAAAACTTTTGTGTCACTTATACAAGTTAAAGTTCAAACACCACAGCAAGTCAAAACAAAATACATCCGGACGTATATTAAGTCATGGGGCCTAGAAAAGATTCTGGGATAATCTGATTTAGCGCTGGACCTTGCTGCTCTTGGAAATCATTTTTAATAATGTATACTGTTTTATGCCGATATAAATTAATTTATCTTTTTGTGACTCCACCCTACTCAGAGCCCTTGAGACATTGAATCAAAATTTGAATTCACGGCTTGAAGAATTCTTGCATATCAATATGATAAATGATGTGTCTTGCTGTTGTTGGAGATGAAGATCAATCAAGAGGTGTTACCCGATATATCACTAAGTAAAAACTTAAGAATCCTTATTGTGGCCCCGACCAAACTTGCTAGAGGATCAAAATTTCAACAAACCTGAATCTGCACTTACTTACTGTATTAACAGAATTAACTCTGAGACTAATTCTATATATTTTCTTTATAATTACTTTCATGTAAAACTATTGAATTTCTCATTTGTTGCTCCGCTTCAAACCCTGGAGGCCAATGTCTGAAACAAAATTGAAATAACTTATGTCAGGAAGCTGTTCGCCATATTCACACTTTTCATGAAATACATTGCGACATCTTCCTGGACATATTTTGATGAATCGCCTGATTAAGTTTGATATTAAAACGATGCTCTAGTTCCTTATTGACAAAATCTTTGCTATAGTGTTTAATGATGTTGTCGAACAGTCTTGTTGAAATTCTCATGACCATGAATTATATGATTCTTTGTTAGCTAGCCTTGTTATATAAAATTAATATTCTTATGTGAGCGGAATTTATGCAAAAGCTTTACACGACAAAAAAATCTCTAGCTGCTGTTTATCTCACATTCGAATAATAACAATTTACTCACGTGTCAATTTTGATATATCCCAGTAAATTCGAGAATAACAGATACCACGGAGTTTCCCACATATGCTTCTACTTAGGTATACATGCATATTAAAGGGACATGGACACGTTTTTGAACTAAAAATGTTCAAATTTTAGATTTCCAACTTGATGTTTAAAATGTAAAGTAAAGATAACGAACAGTGATCAATCTCGTAAGTCCCCAAATAGAATACAAAAACAAGGAGTTGGGCAAACACGGACCCATGACACACCAGAGGTGTGATCAGGTGCCTAGGAGTAGTAAGCCTCCCCTGTTGATCGGTCACACCCGCCGTGCAGGCCCATAGTCTTCATCAGGTAAACGGAACAATGCGTAGCCAAATCAGTGTGTGAAAAAACGGACTTAACAATGGATATGAAACACATCAGACAGCATTTGACTCAATGGTAGGTCATATTGGTAACCTAAATTGTTGTAACGACCATATAATTTAACGAAATGCTGCCTTTAAACGTGACTGTTGAAACCCCTGCACACAACAACTTGTCTGTAAGTAGCCTGCTCGATTCAAAAACTGATCATACGCGCAGAACAAGGCTCTTGCGTACGAATAAGATGAGAGACATACACACATGATATTGCTTACATAAATATCGAAGTTAACAATGGAGAAGCTGAAATCGTCCCGCTTGTCATAATGTTGAGTAGTTATTTTGCCCTTAATGTCAATGTTCAATAAAATATCCAAGTAAATGCTTAATCAAGTTTATTTCTAGTGGTCAGTAAAGATTTGAAAGTAATTGTTGGGGGTTACAAGTTAAGATACAGCACTCACAAATCTTCGTGATGTAAACAAGCGCTCGAGCCTTGTTTATGTTACTCAAAAGATTGCTTCGTAAAAAAAATATTATGTTTATAAACAATATGAGATGTGAGGAAACAATAGACACTGTTTAATTGTGTTCAGAATGAACTTCTAATTTGATAAAAATTGCCGTTTAAAATGAGTTTAGTAGTAAGCATATTCAATATATGTAAGCAAAATCATGGCTCGGGCTTGTTTACATAACAAAGAATTGTAAGTTGCTGTATCTCACTTGGAAGTCAACAGATGACGTTAAAAATTTTCCTGACCATTAAAAATACCTTATTCAAGCATGTAATCATTAAAATTGCCAATCTAAAATTTGAAAATCTTAGTTCAAAACGTGTCCATGTCCCTTTTAGGCAAACAATATTGTTATTATTATTTTATTATTTTTTTTTTTTATAAAATAAGATATATAATTCACTTTATGAATTGTCCATTTCTGTGCCATTACATGAAACGCATGAAGTGGCCGATATTATTTGATTAATTTAGGAAATGCATCATCACAGTATTCTATAATTGCTAAAATGACGATCGAAATGAATAGTTACAAAATGTCTTAATCAACTTTTACCCTACTTAATAAATAAGGACAAAAGAGCTACCAGAAAATAGGTCAAACCCGGCCAAAATGAGAGTGAAATAGGTCAAAATCCTTATTCGTTTTAGTGACTGGAAAACGTACTTTTAAAAAAGAAATGAAGGTCGATAGGTTTATCATGAAGCCTTGTTCAGTTTATCCTTGAGCTTCTGGTGAAACCAATTAAGATTGAATAAAGTTATTTCGAAATGTATCAGGCTGAAAATTATTAATGATGAAACGTTTCAACCAACGGCAATTAGTGTTGTATATCCTTCGATGTAAGTCAATTGTTATATTGTCTATATGTTATAAGCTGTCGCTGATTACTGAAAGCCTAGATAAGTGCTTATGATATCAATCAATGATCAAAATACTCACATTTCCTATTAAAAATTTGACTAAACTTATTTTATAATGAATTACAATTGATCTAACAGTCAATAAGTAAGAGAGGACAAGGCCTTTTACGGTCTGAAGTGGGCTCCTTATAGGTAACACATATAGAACTTCTTCCACATTTGGTAATCGTACTCCAATTGTTCATTCAAAAGATGAATTTCTTCAAAACCATGTTTTAATTCTAAAAAATATAACCACTTTATCTCAGTTAATGGGGATAGACAGAAATGAGTTACTGTACCTATACTGGATTCTAAAACTTCACAAAAAAACCTTACAAACAAATATACCTTGCTGGATTCAATAAATGTTCTATCAAGCCCCTATCTTCCCCCTTCACGTAAATATTGGCAGTAATGAAGTAGAAACTTAAGACGTATTGTACAACCACAAGTGCCAAAAATGGTGTAAATTCAATGTGGATTCATTAAAATTCTAAAGAACTATTAAATTTGAAATAACATAACTTTCCTTAAATCAACATCAAAAGCATATGACTTTTGAACACTTTACACAGCCATTCCTCGTGATAAATCAAAGACTAGACTTTTTGACATTATTGACAGTTGCTTCTTTAGGAAAAAGAAATACCCAAATCTGGTGATCAGTCATTCGAAAAATTATACATGTGCTTAGTAAAACTCCACTCTGATTCTACACAGGTACTCTGAAAGTGATATCTAAACGATGCTGGAGTTCCTCATTGACAATATCTTTGCAGTCTTTGGTGACCAGGACTAATTTTTCGACGGAAGACAAAATATAGAGATGAAGTTCTTCCGCCAACTGAAAGACCGATGTTCCCTGAATTTAGTTTCTCATTTTCAACTATATCATTATCGCAATCACCAGTAATGACATGTCTAACTGGACTACCGGTATAGGTGAAAGAACAAGAACACTTAGGTGGATCAGGCATAGTATGGTCAATATATATAGGCACTGGTAATTAAAAAAAATTCGATGTAATAGTGGAGGTATATTTGTAGGATATGCAGGACGTAGACTTGAACTAGAAAAAGACAGAAAATTTTTATG
The DNA here is from genome assembly GCA_903981925.1 of Ostrea lurida. Taxonomy (NCBI): domain Eukaryota; kingdom Metazoa; phylum Mollusca; class Bivalvia; order Ostreida; family Ostreidae; genus Ostrea; species Ostrea lurida. The sequence continues at coordinate 3,918 of CAJDSM010070794.1, forward strand.
ACGAATAATGTTGCTTAGTAGATTAGAGTTCAGGGAAGTGGCGGCAAGATTTGGAACTTGAAATAGACTGAACATTTTTATGACGAAGAATGTTGCTTATATTGACGGCATCTATTCTTTTCTAAATAGATTATAGTTTAAGGAACTGGCGACAAGATTAGAAAGAATACCATCTATAATTTGCGGTGGTTAAAGAGCCTGTGACTGGCGACATCTATATGCATAATCGTACAATTCAGTTGATTCTGGTGTTGAAAAATTCAAGTATGCACTAGTTATGGCTTCTTCGAATAACGTATTCAAAACTCTCAATGTAACAAAGTAAAGTTTTTGTGCGAATGTGATGTGGTGCTATTTGCTGGTTGACGTAAGCTAAAAGTAAATAAGATATGATATTGTGTATATATGGTCTTTTGAATGACTGCGCTTAAACGTCTTTGTGCATTTGGAAAAGTCCCATCATATTCACGTTATTTGAAGATTTCCTACATTGCATACGCTGTCTCTGTCTTCTAAATTTCTGTTCCTCGTGGACAAGATGGAATAATAATGTTTATAAAGAAGTTGGCTCTACCCCAATGCTTTGGTTTTTTTTTTTAAATATGTGTCCCGGGGATCTTTTAAAGGATTGCAAAATTTGTGATAAAAATTTGGGTCAATGTCTTCTATCGTTAATTGGCCATTTGAAATATTTGAAAATGTTTAAATTATATCCTTATGACCGAATCTCCAAAATCTAACACCAGATGGGTAATGTGATCTCATTAAGCAAACATATACTACATCAACCATCAGTTGTAAACCTTTAGTGGTTAAAATGCTCCTAGATTTGAAATAAAAGTCGTAAACATTTTTAACGAATGCTATAAACATTAAAACACCTTAAACTTTTGAATAAAACAAAAAAGTATAGGGTTCGATTTTGAAATCATTAAGGTACATTTAGATATATGTAGCTACGAGTGTTTATGATGCAAAACTTGAAGTTTACCAAACTTTTCAGAATTATTTACTTAGGATCAACGAAGCCTTCAAAGTACGACTTGTATCTACTTATCAGATAAATATTCACTAAATCCATAGAATTCCTGGTATCTGTCTAGGGTTCACTTTTTTTCTCATATAAAACCACTAAAAGAAAACACCCATGCAAGATAGAAAGAAACTACAATACTGATTTTCTGTTTATTTTTAAAAAACATACTCTACAAAAAATAGTCCACACCAAATTCTGCTTCAATGGTCTTATTAAAAAAAATAAATAAACAAAACAACAGCAATCAGAGATTTCTGTTCTCCGCCATGGTTACATTAACGTCTTCTGGATCCAGATCACCACCAAAATTTAATGAATGGAGACTTTCTGAGAAGACGATGCATCTGTATATCAATTTGCAAAGCAATCTGACCATAATTCTTTGAATGAAGTTGATAACAGACAAATAAATAAATGAATAAACGCCCCCGATTTTATAACCTCCTTGGCTGAGATAATCATGCAATGGGAAGTACAGACTACATTTAGTTAGAGGTTAAAACAGGCGGACTAATCATATTGCACAAAGTAGCACACTCAATAAAACATTTACCAAGGCTATGCTATTATCTATCGAAATTCTTATGAGGAGGATATGCGAGAGCTGTTGTGAATCTTCACAAACGAACATCTTCAAAGACTGAAAGGAAATTTTTTGTGTGTATATTTTCGTTCTTGCTGAGATAAAACAAAACTACACGTTAACTTCAAAACCAGATCCAAAATCATTTTCATTATATTGTTGGTTTCACTGGCAAAAATACGAAGTATCTATATATATATTTAAAAAAGACAACATTCCTTCGGTTTATCTTATGGTTAAAATACATAAAATGGTATCTATATTACCTGTGAAGTGTACACGTTATATTTCATATAACGCGTACACTTCACAGGTAATTGGCAATTGGAAAAAGTATCATATACCAATAACCTAATTTTGATATAACAAGTAATGTTATAGAATAAGTCTATGTAAATTGCTCTTTAAATTCAATCGTGATATGCCAAAATGACCTTATTATAATTCTTTCTTTGTTGCTGATGATAAATGGCATTTACAACTAATTGAAGATTTAACAAACTGGGATTGCTATATAATAAGTAGTGATCATTATAAATACGTAGGCCGAATGATGTGGAAGCCCCCGACTCCTTCACAGATTGGATACAGTTAGACAAAGAGACACCCATCACAAACTGCATACTATATATAAATAACCTCGACTGATGCTCGCTATTTAGATTTTAAGTGCTGGTCGACATTGATGGATCCTAAAATGTTACGTTTTACTTTGATTGCTTTATGTTTGGGATCTCTATCTCGAATCTCTACTGCTGGAAACTGCTATAACCAAGGAGGTAACGCTCAAAGCTGTTGGCCACCATTCGTAAATCCAGCATTTGGTAGATCTGTTGAGGCTACCAACACATGTGGTCAGACAACTCCAACTGAATATTGTCCTCTGTCGGGGTGGGGCAGAAACTGTCAAATGTGTGATGCCCAGAGTCCCAGATCTAGCCATCCCCCAAGAATGATGACAGATTTGGACAGCTACTCTCGCCCTACCTGGTGGCAATCAGACACTATGTTGGATGGAATTCGATATCCTGTAGTGGTCAATTTAACTCTTAATTTGGGTAAGATTGATGCTCTATGCATATCACTGCCTCTTGTTTCTACTCAGTATTTCATTTGATCAAATTTTATTTAAACAATATTTTATTTGAATGGGATCGGGCAGCAGGCATTGCCGCTGTTGATCATGTTTATTAACACGGGTAGAGCAATTAATTACTATCGTTGTCTTGTTGATAAAACTGAGACTGTTTTTGAAAGCGTTGCTATTTAAATAATTGCATTAGCGACATTTTGTGTGCGTGTTTTGATTTCTATGAAAAATCATGAAAAATTTCTAAATTTTTTAATTCAGACAAAGCCTATGACATTACCTATATTAGACTTCGTTTCCAATCTCCAAGGCCAGAGAGCTTTGCCATCTACAAGAAAACAACACCAAATGGCGACTGGATTCCTTTCCAGTTTTTCAGTGGTTCCTGTCAAGCGACATACGGTAAAGATAATTCTGCTGCCAATACAGATGACCAGGCCGCGTGTACTTCCGAATACTCTGATATCTCACCTTTGACTCGTGGTTCTGTCACGTTCAGTACTTTAGTGGGACGGCCTGGTGCATTTAATTTTGATAACAGTCCTGAATTACAGGTTTGTATTATACAAGATATACATCGAATTATATTTTTACACCCTTCATACGACAAACGGTAGTGTAATACACATGAACCAAGCTTGCATAATTATTTTGACAGATCTATACTACATATGTTTATACAGAACATATCAATACATGTATTATGAAGCATGTTTAGTGACCGTGGTACAACTGTACAATATGCGTGATAATCTTTAATTTTCAAGAACGCTAGCTACGCCTAAGTGTGATATTGCTTTGTCTTTATATGTTAAAATTTGTCATAGAAAGGGAACAAATTGGTATTAATTTTTACACCTCGGTGTATTTCAAGAATGACATTATAGTTTTCGAGTTCTCACATGATCTTCTTTATCATAGGAATGGATAACGGCCTCTGCTATACGTATTACCCTCACCCGACAAAACACCTTTGGGGACGAAAGTTTTGGTGGTGATCAGGTCTTAAAATCTTATTACTACGCCATATCTGATTTACAACTTGGAGCCAGGTACATGTACATACAAGTATATTTAAACAATATCAAAGTAAAGAGTACAAAGACGACAACTCAACTATTTACGCAATTGAATTTGTATTCGTATTGGTCATTGGAATGTATAAAGATATTTATTTTCTTCAGATGTAAATGTAATGGTCATGCTAAGGAGTGCTACACACCACAGGGCCAGACTAATGAGGTTTGTAGATGTGAACACAACACAGACGGCGTGGACTGTGAGAAATGCCTCCCTCTGTACAACGACAAACCCTGGGGCAGGGCCACGCGGACGGACGCCAAACAATGTCAGCGTGAGTAGATGTGCTTACATTCTGTCATGAATAATTATTGTAATTCTGAGTTTATCTTTTGTGGATGTTTGGTCGCTCTAGTGAGCCCCACAATTTCTGACACAAAAGTATTCCACAGAGTGACAGATTAATTGCATTATAGGTTGTGAGTGCAACAACAAGGCGGATCGCTGCTACTTTGACCAGGACCTCTACCAGAGAACCGGCAGAGGAGGGCACTGCGTTGACTGCCGGGACAACACCGATGGACCAAACTGTGAACGATGCAAGGACAACCACTATTTGGAAGCAGCAGCCGAGAGATGTACTCCTTGTGAATGTGATGCTGTTGGTAAGTATGTGAAAACGAAAATTTACAGGAGATGCCTATCAAAGATTAATTTTAGGCTTACGGAGAGCAGACCAAACTAAAACAGAGAGAAGGTTAACAAAAAGTGATCAGATATTGACATTGTGTGTATATTGACAGGCTCGGAGACCCAGCAGTGTGACACAAATGGCCGATGTCAGTGCAAACCGGGTTTTGCAGGAGATAAATGTGGCAGGTGTGTAAAATGTCCACCGGGTTTTTAACTTCTTATCATGCATCGACATACATACATAACGACAAATAGATTGATATTTCAATGAATTCATGCACATGTTTTAATTGATGCGCTATCTTCGACAATTTTGAAAATATTTCTAACTGTATGTTGTACTAACTGGTGGTTATGGATACTTCCTTTACATTTTCCACAGGTCTTCAGCAAGTCGTTAGGGTCCTCCTACAGAAACACTATCATTACTTATTTTCTAGGAGAAAAATGTTCTTGGTTAATGGAGAAATAGTATATGCTGATTTTCTTTTGAATTTGTGAGGATGTCTCAGCCATGAGATCGACACCACCCTCGAAAATGAGATTTGACAGACTCTCTTTCTCGTTTTCTCTTCAACACAGGATATCTGAACATACAGCATTCTTGTATGTAGACCTACCTACATTGCATGTATAATTCAAGGGTCGCTCATCGTTTTACGTAATTTAGTACCAGTCTATCAAATGCGAATAAAATCATACTCTTTTCTTTGGTTACTTAATTGTTTGTTTGTTGTTGATGTATTTCTTTCTTTTTGTTTTTTTAAAAATTTGAATCACATTCATGACACAGTTAAACGGATGATGAATAAATGTATTGCTCGTCAGGATCCTACTTTTTTTCTAAAAAGAACACCAATGGCCCGTTCAGTTGGTAAATTAGGTGTTGTCGAATAGGTCCTCAGCACCCCTTGCTTGTCGTAAAAGGCGACTAAATGGGACGGTCCTTCGGATGAGGCCGCAAAAACTAAGGTCTCGTGTCACAGCAGGTATGGCACGATAAAGATCCCTCCCTGCTCAAAAACCATAAGCGCCGAGCACATACCTAAATTTGCATCCCTCCACCGGCAGTGGCGACGTCTCCATATTAGTGCAATATTCTCAAGAGGGACGTAAAACAACATATAACCAATCTAATGATAATGGTCTAAAAATGATGCTTAGTTTTTGTGGGACTTTTTAAGCAAGAGTGTAGCTTGGTTGTTTTGGAGAAGTTTAGGATACGGATGTAAACGTTGAGTAGACAGTTCAATGTGGCAATTGTCCGCCAAGACACCAGCTTATGTGAACCTCTATTTTAAAAAAAATATTTTCTTGAAATTAACAAAAAGAATGGATTGCAAATGCCTGATACTCGTCCTAGAATTGTTGCGTCCTGCGTTACTTAAAAACGTCAATGAGAACATTGTTTTAACGGATCATTTCATTCAATGGTTTGCATGAAAGTATGTAACAAAGTTTTTTCTCTGAATGGTTTTAATGAAAGCTCTGCAGCTTCAATAGAATTTCGCCAAGTCATCCCACACAATATTAATGGAAACATTATAAAAATAAATTGATTTCACATGTAAATTGTTGTGGCATGTTAATTTTTATGTATATTCAAACAACCATTATATGCAGAGTTTTTTTTTAAATTTGACTCTTTACGTAACTGACAGAAACTTGACATCATCTACTATCAACCTGAATAAGCGAACTGTCATTGTCATTGTTTTTACTTATGGAGGGTGACTAGTACGGAATAGAATATTTGTATAGTCTCCTCATATCTTCACGGGTTCGTTTTTGCTATTCATAATACAGCTTTAAGGTTTAATTTGGGAAAAGAGCGAAGCTGAATATAAATTGGCCAAGTGAAGATTGTATTAAACGTAATCATAATAATCCAAGAAGTCCCCATATATACAAAGTCGAGTGTAGGGCAACACGGACTTCCGACAAAAGCGAAAGCAGGATCACGTGTCATGAAGGAGTAAGCATCCTCTGCTGACCGGTCACACCCGCCGTGAGCCTTTTATAGTCGAAATAAAATAAAACGTATTACACGTCGTAAAATCTAGTACGAAAATGACAGTCTAACAATGCTTTCTCTTTTCAGTTATAGGAAAGTAAATAAAGATGTGTGTGGAAATGTTCGTGTGGTGTTAATTACGTGTAATTCCACAATATTACCAACAATATCCGTAGGCTTTAATTACTCGAAGTCAGTATCATCTGTTTAATAATAGACTGTACAGCTACGAAAAGGCGAAGCAAACAAACAGTGATTATTTTCAGAAGTCCCAAACAGATTACAAAATAACAGTTGGATACACCAAGTAAATAGTAATAGGGAATTATTTACTCTAAAATAATCGCGTATTTAATGTAAATAACCAAGATTTTTCAGCTTTAGTTACATTACTAAGTGCTAGGAGGTCTATATATAAATTGGCGAAGTAAACGTGTCAAACGTACCCATAGTCCCCAAAACATAATACACCAGAATCGAGTGAAGGGCAACACGGACCTCCGAGCAAAAGCGAAGGCAGGATCAGGTGCCATGAAGGAGTAAGCATCCTCTGCTGATCGGTCACATCCGTCGTGGGCCCGTAGTCGAAACAAAGTAAATAGGGTTACTCCGTCGTCAAATGACAGTCTAACAAAGGGTTAATGAAATATGACTTAGTGGTAATTTGTAATCGCAAAAAAGATCATTATAACGATCGTAGAATTTGCGAAATGATGAATTTAAACGAGATTCGTTATAACCCTGCAACATCAACTCTTTTGTTAGTAGGTGGCCTCGTTTTTTAGAAAGTCCTCATACGCATGGCATACTCTACTGGGAGACATACACACCATAAGCAGGTGATAGTGGTACATTACTACATAGATAAGGAAAGTTGCCGATTGCAAAGTCAGTCATCACACTTATCATAAATTATAATGTAGTTGTCAGTCATTAGAGTCAATATTAAGTAAAATATCCAAATATGAAGCACATCTGTCAGATTCTGTGGTGTCTTTTATTTCGAGCTCGTCAGGATATATCAAATGGACATGTACATGTATGAAAGTTATGATTGTTAATTGATATGACATCATCTA
>CAJDSM010070796.1:1016-12975 GCA_903981925.1 Ostrea lurida
TGCCTATCATGATGTATCAGAGATGTTATTATATATGTCTCTGAATGTACGTGGGATTTTAAAACTAAGTTCACCATTTTGTGAATTTGCGCTAAGATTGATGTAGTTGTTGTGCAATAAACAGACGTTTCCATGATCATCATTGAGAATAACATTGTAGAAATCATATTTTATAAAATTTTGTAAATCAATGTTTAGCAATTGATAAACTAGACTCAGATCGTGTCTAACACAGCTCTATAACAGATTTATGGTTTGAAATTGGTAAAGTCTGTGTTTAAGAAGCCAGAAGTGAGTTACAATTTAGTTTACTAGTATGACCTACCATTGCGTCAAATGTTTCATAGCCATATTTAGGCCGTTTTTCATTCACTGATTTGACCGGTCAACAGGGGGATGCTTACTCCTCCTAGGCACCCGATCCGACCTCTGCTGTCTCCAGGGGTCCGTGTTTACCAATCTCTTAATTTTTGTATTATATTTCGGACTTACGAGATTATTCACTGTTCGTTATCTTTGCCTTTACACAGACAATATGAAAACATTTTACTAGTTCCAGCTGATAAAGCTAGTAACAACATTGTCATTGTTTGTAAAAGTTGATATTATTATAATTGTCTTTTGAATGAACAAGGATTTAATTCAACATCTGGGAATCCTAATTTATAATACTCAAAGCAATATCACAATAGATGAGATTCTTCAAAATCACCTTTCTGTTTTTTGGATTCTGAAATTGCATAAAAATCCTTACAAACTAGACTATTAACAGCTATTAGTCTCATCAGAGATACTGTTTCACTACATATTTGAGAGGTGGTATCAATCAGATGTGGATTCTTACACTCTAAGAGCTTTTGGATAACTAATGTCCACGAACGAATTTTCTAGAATGACTGCATCAAAGGTATGATTTCTACACACTTTAGTACACATTCCTCAGGATAATTAACCTCTAGGCTTTTTTCAGATTATCTAGACAATTTATTTTTTAAACAAAAACAGCACCCGAACAATACAAATTTATTGTCGTGGGAAACAAGAACGCAATATTTTTTAGAAAACCCCTGTTGCCACCACAAGTACTCTGAGTAAATATTAAGAGATAGCTTGCGGTTATCTTCATTGGATAATATTTATGTAGTCTTTGGAGCCATCACGGTCTTCCAAACGAATCCGTTGGTATTCCTATGGGCACTAATTGTGCCCCCTCATTGGCAGCTTATTTTAATATTCATATGAAGCCAGAATTTGTTTAAAAACCTGTAGCGGGATAAAAAAAAAAAAAAAAACTTCCCGGTGTCCTTTCAACCTTACATATAGGCTCAACACACACTGCTATTCGCTCTCACTCACACACTCACATCAGAGTCGAGATGGTACCAAATCCAATGCGGAAAAGTATAAGACACGAATCTACACACTCACCATGTGGAGTGAGATATAGGACACCAAACACTCCGACGAGTCAGTAAAGACACTATTCTGCTTCATACGTCTCTCGCGCACTCATGAGCATAATAAAGACATCTAATGTTGCTACACGGACTATCAGATATGGGGAGCATGATAAGAGCGTGTAAACCATACGTACTCTTAACTTTGGAAATCGTCAACTTTCCCTAATCTACTGTAGTAATAGATCCACCTATCAACCCTGCTGTATGGTGTGTCATCTCCCAGGATTGAATGGAAAAAGCAGCGAGGGTTAGAATAAGACTGCTTACTAAGCTAGTAACGTATCAATTTATGGGTACCACACCAGACGGATATGTTGCGCGTCTGGTCACGGGCTTGAAAGGAAAGGAGGTGCTTTCTATATACAGTGGATAATCTTATGGCGTATCTGATTGATAGTTCCGGTGGTCTCGTTCATTAAGTCACAACCACACCTTTGTTAGAATTGCATTTTCCTACTCAGCCAGATGTGACAGCCGGGTATTAGCTGCAGTAACGTTTACATCATATACGGGCCTGGACGGCGAGTGTGACGGTCAGCAGAGGATCTTACTCTCCATGGCACCCGATCCGCGCCTTTGCTTTATGTCGCGAGTTCGTGATGCCCTGCACGCACACTAGTGAATATTATGCTTTTTTGTGTGGATTAATGGTATTGCGGGTTAAGCACGCGATGTTAACGCTCGCCTGTTTATTATAGCAAATATCTACCAGATACTCAGAGCAGATGCGGTTGTACATAAACCCATCCTTCCTTTTCGACTATTCTATTCACATGGTAAGCATACACCAAATGTATACTTCTTTATATCATACAACTTAAAATATGAGGTAAAAGGTGATATGATTAATTTAAACAAACCAAGGGCCCCAGACCAAAAGTAATTCAGAAGACAAAAACGCGAATGAGAGAGAAAATCAGTGGATATATCCAACACGTATTAATGCTATGTATTTGAACCTCGTGTTAGGTATATAGAGTCGCATAGTTTCTTCTAGCTAAACTATGAGTTAAAAATGAGTAAACGAGAAAATATTCAAAAGCTGGTATCAGTGATTTGTCATAGCAGAACACAAAAGATCAATGCTCTGAAAATATCTGCATTTTGGTCAAAACTCACGCCACTCTCTCTAAACGCGCTCGCGTGCCGTGACAGGCGAACGCGAAGAGTTAAGAGTCGAGTGATATGGAGTCAGGAGTAATCGCATTAGAAGTTATCTTATTTTCATCTCAGAGTCGATGGAAGCTGTAGCAGCAGTCAAGTGAATACTAATCGGAGGTTTATCAAAAATGTTGTTTGAGTGTGCGATGTGAATATTGTTATGTATGGGGTTAGGTATCGCACTCAGACTCTGATCGACGAAAGGCGTTATGTTTATTCGCACTAGTCTTAGAAGAATTTATACGTTAGGCGAGAAGATCAACCACATTGATAGTGTTGTATGAAGAAAGGGAAATACTAACTGTGTGCAGCTCGCGGAGAACAAGAAGATGGCATGCGCGCTCTTTTGCATCTTGAGAGACGTTGACGGGAACGGCTCTATGATGGAAAGGAGAGAGGCATGAGCGATTCCCACGGAGAGAATATATGGAATCAAATCTCGTAAGTCCTAAGATATAAATCACAAAAACAAGATTGAGGCAAATAGAGGAACGGCTAAACAAGTGTGGAGCAATACACCTCGGGTAGAGCAGGAGCGTCGGACTAGGATTCACTCTATTCGACAAAGCGAGAGAGAAGGTGAGGGTCCACGCTCGACTGAGAGAGGATTGATGGTTACACATGACCGCGCATAGAGGGATGAGCATACTCAAACAGAATACACTGTTACACGGATATGAGGCAGGAGACTTCGCACACAGAGAGGAGGATCAGATAATGGCGATCTGTTTAGAGGAAATATGGAGGGAAATTAAGAATGGCCACTAAGCTAAGGGCATCAGATAATGCTAAGTCTGAGAGAACTCTCACCACACGCCGTGAGTCGAAAATCGTCTAGGGGTCACTAGAGAGAGCAGCAACCTCCAACCAACAGGTGTGAAGAACGCAAATGTTACATCGATTGGAGGAGAATGCAGAGACGTTAGTAGGTTGTTATATTGTATTATATTATCAAATAACCGCACACACGAAGAAAAGTTATCATTCAACACATGCGGATCTTGAGAGAGCACACGGTAGTGAGATATCAAACTAGATCTGATAGGACACATGTAAATCAATAATGGTCAAGTGGGGTCAAACAACGATGAGTAACACATCAAGACTGTATGGACTACCGCACATCATGACAATGCTGCGCTTGACACAGGACGACAAGTTCAGTAAGTTGAGGACTGGGGATCAGCTTACGCACGGAGAAAGGTATATTCAGGCGAGTGATGAAAGCAAGATTGCCTGTGTGAGTCTTAATGAGTTCAGCTGACGGGGCTAGATATTGCATCTGGGCACAAAATCAAAGGCTTTATGAGCACACAGGATAAAAATATGAGTAAGCAATAGATTTCTACCTTGTATGAGCGCGTGTGCTTTTGATAGTAGCGATTGGGCACGCTTTAAGAAGCATTTCGTATATTGGTCGAGCTGGAATATGAAAGGCGCTGTATGTACCAAGTATATATTGCTAAGGCGGAGAGTGCTAAATCTTTTGAACGTATTAATCCTATGTTACACTAATGAATCTAAACTCAATAAGTGGATAAGCGTAAGACATTCGAATGAGATAATTCAGATGAAGCTGTCTAGTAACTAGTGCAGGGAAGGAGAGAGAATAGTTCATGAGTTGCTCAATAGAGTAAGATTCAATCTGTCGGCACAGCAGAGCTATATAGACTATAGAGCAACGTACCATAGCGTGGCTAAGTCGACCACAGCGCACGCTTCCGAGGCTCTCCGGTACACGCTTTAAGTAATACGGATGAATTGGCACATTTCTACTATTGAATACTCTGTTAAGGTTGAGCAGGATGCCTGAGAGTTAGACTACGGCAAGAGCTAAAACTCACCTTAGTGGGACAGTGTAAAGAGAAAATCACCGCGAGTGATGGGAAAGAATTCAGCTGTTCTGCATCGTAACTTCCAATATTTAATGAAGCAAATATCATCATTAACAGCATATAGTGTGTATGTCTTCAACTTATTCGATACGCAAGAGCTTGTTCTGCGTTAAGATCAGTTTTGTGAATCGAGGCAAGCTACTTACAGATAAGTTGTTGTTGCAGGGTTTCAACAGTCGGTTTTAAAGGCAGCATTTTGTAAATTCTAAGGTTGTTATAAAACATTTAGTTTACCAGTATGACCCGTGTTCTTTTTCATATGTAAGGCAAAGATAACGAACAGTGATCAATATCGTAAGTCCTAATTAGATACAAAACAAAGAGTTGCGCAAACACGGACCCCAGGACATACCAGAGGTGGGATCAGTGCCTAGGAGGAAGTAAGCATCCCCCTGACCGGTCCACCCGCCGTGAGCCCATAATCTTGATCAGGTAAACGGAACAATCTGTAGTCAATCAGTGTGTGAATAACGGCCTAACAATGGTTATGAAACACATCAGACAGCATTGACTCAATGGCAGGTCATATTGGTAAACTAAATTGTTATAGCGACCATAGAATTTACGAAATGCTGTATCTGTTCTGCATCATACTGTGACCTTATCAGGGGCTGATCATGTTTTCTTCATATGGAAAGTTTAGCTGAGTAAGATAAATTGTAAGACTATAAACAGCAATGCAGGATGAGAATGTGGAATATATATATAATATGAAGAGTTGACAATGGAGAAGCTGAAATCATCCCATTCGTCATAAGTTAAATTTTAGTTTGCCAATAACATTTATGTCAATAAAAATATCTATCCAAGTATGAAGCAGACATTCAAGACTGTGTTGTGTCTTTTATTTCGAGTTCATTGAGATATATCAAATCGAGAAATGAATGGAAATTGTTGTTGCAAATAAGATAAAACGTCGTAGACACATCTTTATTTGAACTGAAGGCCACAGCAAGATTTTTTTTTTCTCGTGTAGAATCCTAAACCAGGTCACCTAATGAAGAAACATATTCGTTTCCATGGCAGTTTCAACAGCATGTGGAGGGCCTCATCGCCAGAGACAACGATCAATATTGTCAATGAGGAGCTCCAGACCTGTTTACATCAAACTGTAGAGCACTTACGAGTAGAATCTTTTTAAAATGACGTGATCACAAAATATGAAAATTTTCCATTTCTTATTTCATTGAAGAAGAACTTTATATAATGTCAAAATATCTTGTGTTTAATTCTCTAGTGACAATGGCCGTGTAAAGTGTTGAAATGTCCACACGTTTTTAATGTTGGTTTGAAAAAAAGTTTGGAATAAAGTTTTTTAAAAGTTTTGAGGATCAACATCTAATTTACACCAATTGTCGTAGTATCAATAGGTTCCACGTTTCTCCTTCACAGCTGTGAGGATGCAAATAGACAGGGCTTGGTAGAACAATCAACATTTACTAGATCCAGCAATGTTCATTGTTTGTAAAGGGTTTTGCAAAGTTTTGATCCAGCATAGTATGAATTCACTCCGTGTTGCCCTACACTCGATTTTGTATATGTTTTTTGGATATGATTACGTTGACACAATGTTAACTTCGCCCTTTTTGTATTTACTAAATCCAGTGATGAATCTTTGTGAAATTTAATTAGATATAATTAACTCATATCAATTCATACCATGACTGGGATATTGAAAGTGTTGAAAAATGAAGTTGTGTGTGTTTTTATTAAGTAGTTTTAGAATGTAATCCCGTATTAAAATTAGCGCGTATTTATTGCTTTTTAAGTATTTTGTATAAAAAAGGCGAAGTTTAAAAAACATATACAAAATCGAGTATAGGGCAAAACGGACCTCGACAAAAGCGAAAATAGGATCAGGTACATGGAGGAGTACGCATCCTCTGCTGATCGGTCACACCCACCGTGAGCCCTTTATCGTAACAAAAGAAACGGATTACATGTACCCGTGGTCAAATTTAGTAGGAAAATGACCGTCTAACAAAGGATATGAAAACAAACAGTCAACATATGACTAAGTGATCATTTGTACATCGCAAACAAGGTCATTGTAGCGACCGTAGAATTTACGAAATGATGATTTTAAAGGAGATTCGTTATAACCCTGCAACATCAAAATTTTTTGTTAGTAGTTGGCCTCGCTATTAAAAAGTCCTCATGCGCATGGCATGCCTTTGCGTATCGAATCAACTGGGAGATATATACATCATAAGCAGGTGATAGTGGTATATGCACTACACAGAAAGGGAAAGTTGACGATTGCAAGTAAACTATCACGCTTATCATATATGTAAGTTGTCAGTCTGCGTTAGAGTCAATATTAAGTCAAATATCCAAATATGAAGCAGATCTGTCAGATTCTGTTGTGTCCTTTATATCGAGATCTTCGGGATATATCAAATGGACGTAATGTGAAAATGTATGATTTTTAATTGATCAGTCACTCATCTATATACCTACATGTATATGTAAGGTTGAATGTGACACGGCACGTTTTTTTTGTTTTTGTTTTGCTTTAATCCCGAAACAATTTCTGTACAAATTCTACATTGTTTTAAAAATGCAATATGCATGATCATGTATACAAAGTATAAAATATCGATATCAGTCTCATTTCCAACCGTTTTTTGATAAACTAATTAACTCATTTTCAGCTACTTAATTTTACTTTCTTCTTAATAATGTATGAAACAGGAAAATTGCCATTTGATAGATACTCGTACTTTTACTAACAAGTTCAGATTAGTATAAACTACTAAATTATACCATATATCGACTATGAGAAACCACAACTGTTCACTTTAAGAGAGACATATTTTGGCTTATAACACATGAAGCATTAATAGGTGTGCATATTTGCATAATTGTACATTTTTCATTGCATTTTATAGGACAGCAACCACTCCAGAATCCGTTGCGATGGGCAATTTGATGAATTATGTCCCCTCAACTGTGAGACAATCCTACATTATGCAGACATGCATGCTTTGATCGTGTTCTGTTACTGCATTCATGATAGACTTTGACACAATTATAAGGTTAATTGTGTAACCGGTGTACAACGCGTAATGTGATAATGCTGTTTAAAGCTAACTTGTGAACATGGAATTTATTGACATTGAAATGATGTTGAAAGCAAATGTGTCAGATCGAAATCAAAGTATAACAACTGTAGTTGACCATGTTCAAAAATTTGCAAGGTAGTACCCCCACACTACTTAAAGGGTAATTATTCCAAATAAACATGAAAAAATACGTCCTGTCCATAATACACAAAAACAAAATGTGTTCTAATTCCAAGATGCAAGATGACTACCATTGAGTCAAATGCTATATGATGTGTTTCATAGCCATCTGTAGCCGTTTTTCACACACTGCATTTGACACGGATTGTTCTGTTTACCTCTGATCAAGAATATGGGCTCACGGCGGGTGTGACCGTCAAGACAGGGGGATGCTTACTCCTCCTAGGCACCTTGATCCCACCTCTGGTGTGTCCAGGGGTCTGTGTTTGCCCAACGCTTGTTTTGTATTCTATTTGGACTTACGAGATTGATCACTATTCGTTTAACTTGCCTTACACGATAAAGCAGAGAAGCACAATCTCATTCAAAATCATTCTACGAAGACCACAAAGCCCTCCATCGTATTTTTTCTTTTCGGAACAATTCATCAGCTTTATTCATACAAAGCTATACGGCACAATAGTCATTAATGATTAAATTGTACAATCCAAACACACATATATACAAAGTCGAGTGTGGGCAAATCACTGACCTCCGACAAATGCAAAGGCAAGATCAGGTCCATGGAGGAGTAAGCATCCTCTGCCGACCGGTCAACCCGCCGTAAGCACTTAGTCGAAATAAAGTATAAACGGGATTACCGTCATATGTTTAAAACAGCAGGATTTTAAAAAGAAAAATAAAGCAACTTATACTGAAATAATTGCTGCCAGGAGATTTTGTTGTGCAAGTCTTGAGTTGCAACCCCGGGGCCAAGTGGCGGGAGTGAGATGATTTATAGTGAATTTTCTCTGTGATATATTCTCACTAAATACACATTTTTGGACTCCAACCTAGGCATGAACCCCTGGTGTAACATTTTGGGTAGGTGGCTATTTGTTTTTCATACCCATGTATAGTGTTTTGTCTAGAATTTGTGCGCAAGTATAAACGAAATTAATGCATCATCACTGTATGTTTGAAGCACCAAAACCCACCCTAGCACACAATGCCTGATCACAGGTGATATGAATTCATAATCTTATTAAAGTTTCTTTTTCATTATTACTATGTACTTAATTTATGTCAAGGGGTTGAGAACAGAGTTGTACAGAAAATATACCTGTTCGTTATTAGAGTCATAAATCCTCATTCAAGCACCAGAAACACCTGATCCAGGGGTCATAAATTTCATAACTAAACTGTACTTTTACTTTTTATCATGCTTATTTTGTTGTTTGATGTCCAGGAGTTAAAGGGCTTTAAGAAAAGAGAAAACAATACATTTCTTTACGTTTTATTTATTCGTCAATTTTTCGTGACGTAAACCCATTTCGCGGTCCTTCACGAGTCACGCACGGGCGCTTTCGCGCTAGTAGTATCGTTATCTTTGCCTTTACATAATTCTACAGGTCAGTTTCTTGGTCAGTGCGAAGTTTGTTACAAGTACGCAAAGATAGCTTTGTACTCCGTACCTTAGTTTGCCCTCTCACCCAGCCCACCGTCAGTCCTTTGATACATGTATCTTATTATTTGTGCATCATAATTTTGTGGATTTTGAAGACGTTATCTGCATGCATATTAAACGCGATCTTGTAACGAACGCAACCTGTCTTTTTTACTTCAAAAAGCCAAGAAAATATTTATTTTCCGACGAAGTAAACTGGGGAGAAATAAATAAATAGAAAGAAAAATCATATGCATTCCTCTAAGTAGTTACTTGTAAACTGCTTCCTAAGTGCTTACTTGTAAACTGCTCCTAAGTGGTTACTTGTAAACTGCTCCTAAGTGGTTACTTGTAAACTGTTTCCTAAGTGGTTACTTGTAAACTGCTCTTAAGTGGTTACTTGGTAAAACTCTGCCTAAGTGGTTGTTTGTAAATTCTCCTAAGTGGTTTGTTTGTAAACATGTCTAAAGTGGCTGTTTGAACTGCTCCTAAGTGGTTACTTGTAAATCCTCCTCCTAAGTTTTTGTAAACTCTCCTAAGTGGTGTTTTGTAAACTGCTCCTAAGTGGTTACTTATAAACTCCTCCTAAGTGTTTGCTTGTAAATTCCTCCTAAAATGGTTACTTATAAATTCCTCCTAAGTAGTTGCTATAAACATCTCTTAAGTGGTTACTTGTAAACTCCTCCTCTAAGTGGTTGTTTGTAAATTCCTCCTAAGCGGTTGTTTATAAACTTCTCCTAAGTGGTTGTGTGTAAACTCCTACTAAGTGGTTACTTGTAAACTCTTAAGTGGTTACTTGTAAATTCCTCCCAAGTGGTTACTTGTTAAACTCCTCCTAAGTGGTTACTTGTAAACTCCTCCTACGTGTTTGCTTGTAAATTCCTCCTAAATGGTTACTTATAAATTCCTCCTAAGTGGTTGCTTATAAACATCTCCTAAGTGGTTACTTGTAAACTCCTCCTAAGTGGTTGTTTGTAAATTCCTCCTAAGTGGTTGTTTGTAAACTCCTAAACACCTTATACTGGGTCGTGTTAGCTCATTGGTAGAGCTAAAATTCGCTTTGTAACCTGAATTTTGAGCCCTGAACGTTACATGGCCTCGTCAAATCTAAGACGTAAGATTACATGAAAAGGCGAAAATAATAAACAATGATCAATCTGGTAATGCAAAATAACAGCTGCGCAAACAAGGACCCCTGGATACCCCATAAGTTAGATGAGGTACCAAGGAGGAGTAAGCAGCCCCTGTCGACCGGTAAAATAATTAGCTATTTCTCCCTCGCCAAACGCTTGGCATTTAGAAGTAACAATCACGGGTCTTTGGGATATGAGCGCAACAAAATGTCCAGTGTCGCGGCAAGCGTTGGGCAGCACATGTTAAACATGTTTGGGGTTGGAGGGTTTTTTTTTTTTTATCTATTTAAATTTATTTTTTATGGTGGTTTTTTTGTTTTTTTTTTTTGTTTGGGTTTTGGTTTTTTTTTTTTTGTTTTTTTGTTTTATTGGTTTTTTTTTTGTTTTGGTCGTATTCTGTGTTTCTCGGCGTGCCTGCAGCCCGGCCTACAGTCCCTTTGAACAGCGGGATGGTTACCCGACCGTTCTGGACAGTTTCTCTAGTGGCCGAGAAGCCATTCTTGTCTACGCACATCCAAATGGAACACACTACACCACAGCATGCAAATAGCCACAGGTTGGACTGTTGGAGACACAGGAACGTGCTAATCCCGTTGTAGATTTATTCCGGAAAAAATTCTTTTGTGATTATCAAGTCAATCTTTTATGACCAGCATTTCATTTCCTACATGAATTTCAATGAATAATGTTCCACAGCTTCGATGTGTGCTTTCATTAGCACAAAATGTAAACAGATCGGCTTGTTTTACGTGTTTGAGGAGTTTAAATAGCCAGGTATGGAAGACTGTTGTATTTCGTCTTGATCCTGTTCATCGTTATTGTTTTATTTGTCTCTGATCACCAACTGTCCGTCTAACTCCAACACGGGTTTCAACACGCGATTTTTTAAATTAAACTTAAAGAGAGAAAAAAAAAATATTTCAAATAATGCAAAAATGGAAAGCTTCTTTGAAATATGTGCCACAAGAAATGGCAGAATCATACAAGCATTTTAGCGAGGTCTTTATGGTCATAATAAGTAAACATCAGCACAGGTGGGAACGCCATTCCGTGAGAACTTTCTTCAGTCATTTTAGTTATGCTTCCACTATAGTCCCAGAGCGATCCCCATACAATTCCTCAAAATTAATGATGCAAGTATGTTATGATCATTGTACTACATCATTGTACAATCTTCTAGGTCTGCGTAACATAATATGACCTTGGATGTGATTGTCTGACATAGCAGCCATGCAGTAAAATCAGCTGGTAAACATGTAATCATTATAGCGAATTTGTTTCTGTAACGAAGACCTTAATTTGCCAAATTGCTGGTGTAATAATCCAAGATTCTTCTGACTCTTACTGCCACTTTTATATTGTGAGTATGTGACCGTCAGACGTGTGAGGGAGAGTCAGAGCAGACTCCATAAGACGGGCACAAATCACAAGATATAAAATGGATTCCTGGTTGACTTGTCAATCTGGTTCAATCTTGTTGTTTTTAGACAGCAGTCTGATAAGGGTGTCCGGGTAGATAAGGGTGTCCGGGTAGATAAGGGTGATCAGCATAATTTTCATAAAGTTGTAGTACTGTAGGAGGGGGATCAAAATTTCAAAAGGTGATACTATTGATACACTGAGTGGTGTAGACACGCTC
>CAJDSM010070798.1:0-16458 GCA_903981925.1 Ostrea lurida
TCATTTTACTTTCTCATATGATACACACTCTGAGCCTCCATCTAATAATTTCACTTCTTAAATTAAATATGTATTAACTCTTCCTTGATCCCTATACTGATTGGATCTTTTTCATCTCTTATCACCACTGTCTATTTTGTTATTCATACAGCATCTCATCTCCCTGGTTTACTTATGGGCTCTTTCCAATTACTGCGCTCCCCAATAGCTTTTAACTCCCTTAACTAGTTATTATATCTCAATTAATCTTTTTGGTGTACATCTTTTCCTCATTATTAGAATCTTGTTCTTCCAATCGACAAAAGTATCCACTCACGCTGAGTCCGACAGGTATATGCTAGAGCACAAATTGACATGATATATCTCGGTATACAATTCCATTGAATAACTATGATGAACACTTCAATGTTTTGCATTCAAATCATGTATTAACCACATAATGTTGGAACTACAGACGTGAAACGGTGCACGACCTTCTGCACCTTAGGGGATCTATACATGAGTTATTTAAACTTCATTAAAAATTTTCATCTCCAGACAGTATAGTCATTTTTTTTAAATAGCTTTAGTGTAACTTAAATATGGGCAGGATCCCAGAGCACTACGCCCTCTCCGATGTATCTATACATCTTTGATTCTTCTATAATAGTGGCATGATATGATTTAGTATGATATGAGCTCTAGCAGCATATAACATACCCTCTCATCCCGGTAGCCTATAGGTAAGTCGACCTGAGTGTTAATAGTTCCACACTGTAGAGTATCAGTTTCCTAAGTCGCAAAACTTCACTGGAGCGCTTGATGACTCTTGCATTTGAAGATGAGAGAAGCTATGCTGTTTCTCATAGTCAAACTTCTGGTCATGTGTATATAAGAGCTTAGACCAACAAGATAAGAGCCATCTTTCGAGATTGAAAGGTAATCTATTTTGATACACAACGACCAGACTCATTAAAGGAAATATCACAAATATGATAGGTGAATTATTAATTATATTTTATTTGATTGTTATCGGACTTTATTTGTTAACAAGCAATTTCAGGAATTTATCGACTCGTTGATAGAACACTAAGGTATTTGATAATTCATGATAACACTATTTGGATTGGAGCCCGATGTTCAGGCATAACGAACGGATCAAAAATATGAACAGTATTTCCGTCTCCGAGTGATATAAATTTCTCTAAATTTCTACACATAAACATTGGAATTTTCGTATTTATTATTTTCTACATTTATTATGCTGAAATCCAGCTAGCCAACTACATGTTTTATAGAATCTGCTACGCAGGGATTCCGCATGGGCGGATATTTAATGGGGAGGAGGGGTGCGGGTGGAAGGGGAAGCGGTACAGAGACGCTTCCAAAGGCTGGGCCAGAGCTGGGCCCTCAGTCTTTTTAATAGGGCTACCGATTACCACACATAATTACCATTCAGTGTATAGCCAGGATCAAAATCAAGAAGATAAAGATTTAGACCTCGGGAGAACAGTAACTACCGGGTAAGAGATAGCTCCATACAACACCACAGAGACGCAAATAATTACCACTGGCGCGGGTGGTACTCGCCCCACTTGGCCAGGGCGCGCTTTGGTGGAATTTGCACCGAAATGACCTATGAAAGGGTACTATAACCATTGAGCGTCTCACGTTTTTAATCACCAAGTAAGAAACACCGTGCGACCCCCTACCTCCCTGGTTACACGAAACAAAATATCCTCCATTGGCTTTATCTCGCTTTACTGAATTCGCTATAGTTAAGAACATTACATCGAACCAAAGCCAGAGAAATCGCTCATTTGGATTTTTTCGGTTTATCTCCGAATGTATTTTATTGCATCAGCATCTAAAACAAATCGTATATCATGTTCAAAAAATAGTTATATGAGGTTCTAAATGTTATAGGCGACACGGAATCTGATTTGTTTCACTCTTTTTTTTTGTAAGAAATTGAGTAATATGAATCTTCATTCTGTTTTGCAGCGTCAGTTTTTATGATTGCGATATTCTGCTAGCCGTATACGACACATTTCCCACAGTTTAATACAAAAAATATAGGAAGTCTCGTTGAATGTTTAGGATTTATTTGCATGGTAGAAATAGCCTAAACACTCAAATCATAAGCGGGGGCAATATCATTCTTGTTTAGATATGATAAAGTTAATGTCAAACTTATCCCATTTTTAACCATATTACTCTACAATTATTAACTTTAATATAGAGTAAAATCAAGGCAGCATCCCCCGACAACGCGGCCATTGACCAGACTGGACAAAACATGGATGTACCCATACGCTGCATAGTCCACGGAGGAAACCTGTGGAAATTTTCGGCACACACGAATTTTGTCAAGCAATGTAATCACACAAATACAAACAACATAGCTCGAGTCGCAATATGGAAAGATCGACCCGTCCCATTATAAAACAAGACGCTCATTGACGTACTCTATGTTACTCGTTAATTCTGAAGAGCCTTGATCCAACAATATGACTGATTAAGGATTTAGATAATTTTAAAATTTACGTATTTGAGAGACTCTATATGTTTTTTATTTCGTCGAAATGCACTAATGATTATTATACATCGCTATGAATTTACATACTCAAAGTCTAAAATTTTACTTAGCTGGGTAATATTATTCTTGAAGGGTGGATTTATCTTCGATTTTTAAATAATTAAATTTAAGGCCGAAATTGGACTCTATTAAAGCTGGATTATTAAGAATGATAAAATGTGATAAAGTCGGCAAGAATCATATGGACGGATACGAGATTGTTCTGTGGATCCGATAACATCTTGTGTATAGGAGTATAAGACACTAATTACCTCTCGCACTATTAAATTCCACAAAATACTTGCGTTACACCCCATGTGAGAACAATAGAAATAAGGCATATACTAACACTTTTAATTTTTTAAAAAGGTTAATTAATGGATGTGTTTTATCTAATTTATATTGAATTATCCTTACTCTGGCTTGTGAGATTAATTTATGATATGATAATAATTTTAGGATAAGGTGAATTTATGACATCAGCTACATTTTGTTGCTTGTATTTTTACTCCAGGGATACCAAAAACTGGATTATAATTTTTGACGAGCACCATTTTGCAGATGTTTTTCAAATATTTTATCTACACACAAACCAGTTCGCTCCTCAAACACTTCACAAAAAAATTTCATGAAAGTGTTAATAGAATCAAGGGAAAAAATAAACTGTGCTAGAGGCAACCCCATAAGGAAGCTGCTCACCATCTGGGACTTAGAGACATTTATCCTTTTCTATTTTCGACACCTAATTGTATGAAAATTTCGCGTTTGATATATCACTACCAAATCACACTCAACAACTACACACGGCTATATATGTGAAGAATAATATGATAAGGAAAACACAAAACTAAATATTCATTCCATCACGCAGTATAAAATTAAATTTAAGTCATCTTCTCAACTCATTTCTTATTTGAACTAATTCCTTTACATTGGTTCCCCTCACACCCGAAACCACAAGGACTAGTCCCAGGGATTAATTATGGTCCCCCAAACTTAGGACTATCAATTCTTACTTCTTCTAGCTTCCGGATAAGCCACCTTGGACTGGGTGCGCTTGGTTGTAGAAGAGCAAAGACTGTTGCGATACAACCAATCAGCGCTCAGGCCAATTGTCTTCGTCCTCAAAGCCGCTGCTTCATTCACCTGAAAAAAATTTATCAATTTTTAATCTAACTAACATTATCTACAGCGTCTTATATTTGCCACCACAACTTTACCTAAACCAAAACTAAGCACAGTGCTACTCATCGAAACTCAATAACAATCAACCTGCAATCCAAACATCAGAACTTATTCAATAAAACAAATTTAATTACTTAGCGAAGACTCCAGGAACTTCTACTTTTTCATTATATTCCAAACTTACCACCACACCCGAATCTCGAGATGACATGTGATTTTCTGTTGGTCACTCTAAACCCACTCATAACAGGCTCAATTAAGGCGAAATACCACTCTCAGATAATCCAATGCTTAGCTCACAGATTTATCATTTCCTCTTTTTTATTATCTAATTTAAACAAACAGCTCAAGAATAATACTCACTTTTCGCCTAATATCTATGAGTATTTTAATCAAAACCAGCTCCACGACGGAAAATCTATACTTTTATTTCAAACCTACAGCAGCTCACTAACATTCATTACACAACACCATAGCCAAAATCTTTAGGGTTTTATCCCCCAAGCTGACAATCAACGAACATTTCAGGGACTCCAATCAACCAGGAATTAAAAATGACATGTACAGTAACTTTCCACATAACTTTTATTGTGCAACCCCATTAAGCGAAACCAGATAACCTCAGCAAGAACATATGAGAAACTTAACGGTACTGGATATCTATATTATAGATCACATGCTCCTAGACTGAATTTCAACCACCCTCAGGTCAATAGACCTACATTGGAACCATTCAAACTACCTCCACTTCAAGTTCCCTCTGGTCCCAAAGTACGCGAGGTCTGTGAGGTCAAGAACACATTAAACTACCTTATTCAGCATGCCGAGCCAAGCTCAGAACATCATCAAATGTGCAGCCCAAGGCGTCCACGAACAGTCCCCGACCTGTCATCTAGCACATGAACTCCTAGAAATGCATTTTCGAATTACGACAGCCTTTCAGACCCAAAAACAGTTACACAAATTCACATTTTGCCCACAACTAAAGCCATCTTTTTTAAACCAACACTGATAGCATCCTGGTTATGACTAGAAACTTTCATGAAAAAAGTTCTCAAAGTGACTCATTGATTAAATCAGAATGTTCGGGGTGGCAAATCAAGGCTATTTAGACACTGCATTTTGATTTTTCGACTCCATTTTTAATAAATTCCTTGATTTTCAACTAAAAATTTTAAAAACAAAATCAACCACTTCTTGTCTCGATTTTTGATCTAAAGTACACATAATGCAAACAATCAATTCTTCCCATAGTTGTGCGTATGTTTCTGCAGCGTCTTAACGGCAGTTAATAAGTTTGCGACTGTAAGAGTCAAGATTCACCTATCCGGATGTAAATGGAGCTGTGGCTTATTAATACATTAATTTTTGTTGATTATCTTGGCTAATCTCGGTGTTGCTCTCTGCCCAACTCGTCCCGTTTCGGTCATGGCTAGCTTTAAAGTTATTTCGTGTTAATCGTCTTTGAATCGCATTACCTATAGCTTCTTCATTCCTGCAGACTAAATGGTGTGTATCGTTGTACATTGATTGTCAATCGCATGGGTGC
Source organism: Ostrea lurida (assembly GCA_903981925.1). Taxonomy (NCBI): domain Eukaryota; kingdom Metazoa; phylum Mollusca; class Bivalvia; order Ostreida; family Ostreidae; genus Ostrea; species Ostrea lurida. Next base: position 5,292 of record CAJDSM010070798.1, read on the forward strand.
GCAAATCTCATGCACAACGTGTCTTACCAATTATCGTTGGGAAATGGTGTGCCATATTGCATCAGAAAATCCTAGTGTTATGGATTATCTCGAAGAAAGCTTGTGCATAATGATTGGAATAGGTATACACTGGTAGTCTTGCTTAGACAATTGGATTAGGGTTGCATGTATAAAGGGTCTGGGGAGCCTGTTTGACCACTACTGAATTTGAATGATATACTGAGGCATAATGTGTTATTTGGATGGCTGTTTTCCAAAGCTGAGGTGCATGAAAAATGATTATCGATGAGTGGTTCTGAGAGGCCACCATGGCTGTGTAGATTGACCTCTCAAGCATGTGTATTGACGTGCTGTTCACTGTGAGACTGTCATACAGGGTCGATGATTGTCTACTTTTATAGGATAGACACTTTGATAAGTTTATTTTCTGATGAGTTTGTGACGCTGTGTATTGAATAGTTCTTTGAGCTGTGTATTGCTGATGTTCTGAGTCTGTGTCTTGCATGTTCTGAGCTGTGTATTGATGATTGTTCTGAGCTGTGTATTGATGATGTTCTGAGCTGTGTATTTGAGGTGATGTGTGACGTCTTTTTAGGAATTGTGTCATGAGCCAACTGTGGTACTTAAAGATTCTTAACACTGCTTTCTTTGTAGGTCTGGGGTGGTTGGTATGGGCTAATGAATCGCCTTTATCAACTGAGAACCCTGTAGACTCCTAGATTATCTTGTGTGTGCAAATAGAAGGGCATCAGGGTAAGGTGGAACGCATAGGCTCTGAGCGCTTTGGATCTCGCAGTGTCAGTTGACTAACGGCCAAGGAGAATGAGAATAGAAGATTGATATTCTAGATAGCACTGTGTTGTGGCGCATTTCATTTAAGGGGACTATCGTCCGTGTGTTTGTAGGCTATGAAAGGACCGATATGTAGGAATGCTCCATCATATGGGAGTAGAAAGAGTGACAGGACAGTCCTTAATCGCCACACTGGATGCATAGATGATACATGGATTTTTTTGAACATATACTTGAGAAGACCCTCTATATTTCAATTGATAAGATATCCGATTATTATAAGATTTTCTATGACTTTGTCCTGCCCCCAGAAGAATTGTCTGTAATATCTGGAGTAGGGAAGAAGAGTTTTATTTATATTGAGTGGATTCTCATTCCCTTATGGATATTTAGACGGGTAAAACTTTGGGGTGGGGGGTCCGCTGTATTTGGTAGACCCACTATCCATACTAAACATATTTGTGAGTATAGAAGAAGGAGAATGATATTATTATTACTATTTTTCAGCCGTGATAATTCTGAAATTTATCCTTTGAAATTGTTTGTTTTTTTCTACAGGTGTGAAAATAGCTAAAGTGTTTAGTTTTCACAGTGAGAAATATAACACTTCGGTCTTCTTGCGCAATATCATCCGCCATCACACTCCGGAGTCCTATTACGCATTAATTTTTGATAACACCAGTTAATTGGGTATAATAGTCTTTCATCCTATAGCAGGAACTTGCGCAGTTTATTTATCTTTAACTTTTTTCTGATAGTACCCCCAGAAATATCTTTGCATTGTTTCCTTCTTATTAGGAGTGTTAGTTGAGAAAGACACAGATTTTTAAAGTAACGATTTCCCTAAAGTTACAGTTACCACAGTCATTATCTGTTATGTAAATAACTGTAGTGAATCCTGTCACGATCATTATTGGTGGACTCCGACCAGTTCTGTGTTTGTCCATATTAACATCGTACGGATAACCATTGGTGTTGGTGTAGCCGAATTAGCACAGATGTTGACATGTTGATCATGTCTATGGTGCACGGGGCAGTTGTAGTATAGTGAAAACTATTATACCTATGATATATTAAGTCTCAACTAATACAAACAAGCCTGAAGCTTCCCATATAAGCTATGATTATTCATGAGTTTCTCTCCTTTGGGCCCTGCCACTTGAGGCTCCTATTCGAACGACGAAGTCAAGTTATATGTTGATGTTGGTAAAACGTGAGATTCTTTTTGCAACCGACTACATAAACTTCAACCATACAAAAGTGCAATTCGTTTAGTGCTTAACAAGTCCTTATTTTGACATATTTGTCACTAATTCATGTGATCCCCTACGACTCGTTATCCTTTTACGATCTGCTCGAGGTGTCATGGTATTTAATTTAAGGAAACTAAAACCTTGAACCTCTGACTCAATATAGCAGGTTATACCGCTTCTGCCTGCTAGATAGAATTTTCTGCTAATGCTGTCAATCTGGCCCAGTCAGGCGTTCGATTTCGGAGAGATTATGAACGAGAAGGAGGTTGGTGCTAACGGCTGCAAGATTATATATAGGAAAGCCACACTTAAGTTATAAGGATTCGAGTGAATCTGTCAAAAGCACGTTTGACGCCCAGGCCCCTATGGGCCGCGACCGAGAGCCCCGGACCCCTCGGGGGGTCTTAGAGCATTTAATTAAGAAAATCACTATATCTTGAAATGCGTCTAATCTTATATGTAATACTAGATGCTTTCTATAAACAAAATTCAATGGTATTATGTCTGGCTGGGAGTTCTAGCTTCTTGAGAAAAGGAGACGGTGGCCAACAGATTTCCCTCAGGTGACTATGTCATAGCCTCTGGGTAAACTATTCTGGGGATCCCCATTTGTGCCTCGACCCCCTCGCACCCCCCTCATAGAGTCCACCACAGAAGTTGAACAAACGCTTTGACAATCTCCACATTACTTAGGCAAAGTCTTTTAACTATATAAAATGTGTTCACGCTGTTGGGAATCCTGGCTCATAATATAGTAGTAGGATAAGACGTAATTAATAATTAAAATGACTAGTCAACCTGTTCACATGTTTGTTTGAGACAAATGTACTGCAATTTATTTCACTGCGATGTATCCGGAGCCTCTCTTTTGATTGGTCGGCCATAGTTTCGATCTCCAGTTGGTCTAGACGACAACACTTCGAATCGTTCAAATTCAACTATCAATCACATCCATGTGTCGGCAAATTGCACCTGTGAAATACACTAAATTCTCTATCCACGTTAAACAATTCTAAGAATTTGATCTCCCATCATGTTACATGGAGAAGATAGGAATGTCTTGGAAAAATGTTGATAAATTACAATAGTACCCCAACTGAAATATACAGACTATTACTTGATAGGCAATTAAGGTAACTCGATCCTTAGTCATAAGACTCAAACGTTGTATAACACTATATGTTGTCGGTCTGAGGAGGTTCAGTCCTTAAACCATGATATCACAGTCGAAAGACAACATTAATCATAACTACATCAGTTTAATTAATCACTAAATCACGGAATCATGTTCTTCTATGATACCATTATCTATAGCATGCAACTGGATATGTTCTCAGGGAGGCAGAGCTGTTCAACCTTCTTTCTATGCATGGTTGAAGTCTCGAATGTCACTAAGATTAGCTAGTCACGGCAAGAGCAGAAGACCATTGGGGACATTATTCTTTAGACTGTATTGCGATAGATGATGAACGCACTAGGGAGATGAAGTTGCCAAAGAAATCTCTCAAAGATACAGGTCGAAACAGCAGTTATATCGTTGCTGTTAGGTACAAATTTCATTTAGCACTTTATCATCATTGTGTGATATCGTCGAATCTAAGTAATTCCGTTAGTATGAAGAGACATAACAAAAATTATTCATGCATCCGATCCAAAGGTACATGGTTTAATGGAGTTAGTCTTTGGAAAACTACACAGGGATGATACATAGTTGTAAATAAATCTGTAGCATAAATCGATGGGAGATGTAATTATACAAAAGTAGAGTATATTTGAAAGGTACACAAAAACGAGGGGTGCTTGAAGAGGGATACAAACGAGATCTGATAGAGATGTAATAAGCAAAAAAGAGAGTGATTTTCGCCATGTATTAGAAAAGTGGTCAAAGCAAGGAATTTTTTCAAACAAAAAATACAATGAGAAGGTTGATATCTGAGAAATTAAAGTAAAGGAGAGCAACTGAGAAAATTGGGAACACAAAGGATAATTTAAAAGTGTAGTATAATTCAACACAGTTAGCAAATGTAGCTGGAGATATTGCTCGTATATTAAGATGAGTAAATTTTGTGGAGGGGATCAATTTACAGAGAGTACAGCAAAAATGGATTGGAACGATAAAATACGTACAGAAATGTATATGTATATGCTTTAAACCAAAATTAGAAGAGAGCATACGAAAGAAAAATAGTACTAGAGAGTAACCTGATGAAATAGAAAATAAGAGAGAAGAGACCTGATCAGATAGAGGTACGTAAACTTATGTAAGATAAAGTAGAAAGAGAATGTATGAGAGATATCAATAGAAGCGAAGATACATCATAGAATGAAACAAGAAATGGAAATGCTGTTGATGAGATATATAAATAGATATATGTGTTAACAAATGCATAAGTATATGAATAGCTAAAGGCTAGAGCAATAAATGAGTCAGTAGTGGGTATCTCTTGTACTTCGTGATATGTGTGAACGCATTTATACGCATATTGGGGACGAGTTTAGCGTATAGCATACTGGGGGAAGGATGCAAATACTATTTAATTGCGTAGCAAAAGTATTAAAACGATATATCGTTCCTGATAAACAAGACAGTATGTTCATATCGAGATCAAAAAATAACACTATCTAGAAATACTGCTTCGTAGTTTACAAATTACTAATTTCTTAAGTCATATCTCTATCAACTCCAATGGTCTGTACGACTTGTATATTAATGCATCTTATGTTTTTATTATACGTAGGTCCATTGTATCTTAATTATGAAGATCTTGACATATTAGATGGGCATCAAATATTCACAGATTTAAGTGTTTCGAGGTGCAGAGTGCTGACTCATTATCTCATTATTTCTTTGCGACGATAAGATCCCTATAATCTGTACTAATTAATTGTTCGGTCTATACGTTATGCAAAGGTTTTGTACATTAACTGTGACGTTTGACGTAAATGGTTCATTCCAAAAAAATTCCCTCGAAAAACAATCGTTACATTCAATCTTCTCTTCAGATGTTAATTGTGCTATTCAAAACATGCGGAGCACCAAAGTCCGCCTCTTATAGAGACTACATTACCATCCAAGACTTGAGATCTATAAATGCAAATCCTGGATAAGAATTAAAATGAAGAGATGTGACAGAAAAGTGTATTCGAATAGGAAGCATGATGAGGATGAGAAATAAGTAACCTCGAGACACTCACCGTACACTCGCACTAGATTCCTGTCACTTGCATTCAGTAAAACTGTGCTGCTGTGTGTTCATGACATCAATAAAAAATCACCATCCACACAAGCTTCAGTGTTCAAATAGCAATAGACCATATCCAAAAGAGATGTAATTCATTGTTGACAATTATTTTCAACCACTGCCTATAATATGTAAAACTATGTGTATTGATCGCATAATGTATCTGTGGGCCAATCCCAACATCTTAAAATATATGTTTTATACATTCCTTTTGTAAGTTAACATCTAAGAAGAAAACCATTAACTAAGTCTAATCTAAACTTACACTTTTTGAGAAGAAGAGCCTAACTTTCTTTCTATATATTTTGTTTCATAACGTACCAGAGAACTGAGATTTAACAACTAAATATTCACTTCTCTTGTATATGAAGCTCAAGGAATATCAACATTATGTCGTGTGTCCTTCGTCATGCGCAGGACTTCACACGTTTACACGATTTTTTCATACATGGAATGCTTTTTGTTATCTCGCCACATGAATGCATTACATTAATGAATCCACTGACTCATCATCTGTCAAATCATGATACTTGAGCCAACACGCGGATGGCAGCGTGAAAATTCAAGCCGATAGTCGTTCTGACAGAGGAACATTTCTGGAAGCGGCCCAAGAGCATTGGGACACAGAATAACAAGTATATGGAGAGAGGCAGAATTTTGGACGAAAGAAGTTTCATGAAAAAAAACCCGTTGAGGCACCGTATCAGCTAAAGTCAGCTGCTGTGTGTAATATCTGTGTGTGTGTCCAATCAAGAATTCCTTTCATTATTGCCCAAAATGAAGATCTCAATAAAGTGGAATGCTCAAGTCGCAGGTAGCCAGACTTATTCATGTAGGTCCATTGTGTGTTGCCATTTTTATACTGTAATGATTTTTATGTTTTAAATAACTATACTATCAAAGTAATCTAGATATTTCAGAGCTGAGAATATCAATTGTGTATTTTCGAGATATTTTGCCAAACGTAAAGTAAATAGACCGTGAGTCTAAGGAGCTTTATCATTTACCTGGCTGCCCATAAAAGTTTAAACTAATATCTAACAGTCTATCTATCTTTGCAAATGACTTCCTTAACCTAAATTTTGTGAAGCAAGATCACGAGTGTAAGGACAAGGAACATAAGATAAATAAAAAAACAACCACACATATATAAAACACTTGTTCCTCGCTCATTTGATTAATGTAAAGCAAAAAATTAATCTCATAGAATATTCATAAACCATCAAGAAAATACGGACGTTCATAAAACAATAATCTATCCCAAGTACATATCACTTTTAGTCAGAGACCTTATTTACACGTTAGCGACAACACGACAAATTTTTTTGACCCTATCGATATTTAAGTGTTTTGTATGACGACGCCTATTTATCTGTAGACCAGATAATGCAAATAGTACCAGGATGCTCCGCATAGTGATAAGGACGAATGAGCACAAAAATTTTCTAAAGGAGTAGGCTAGGCAGGTAAAATCGAGCCTTAGTCTACGTTATATTACTTTTATGAATTGTACCGAGATGGTGAATGGAACCATTTTTTACTCTTTAAAAACACCCGGCAAAATTTGTTCTGACGGATCCGCAAAACTAACTTGAGGAGATTAATGCGCAGCTACACGCACTGGAGGGATGATGTTAGATATGGTAAATCATAAATTACACCATACTGACGAAGACGAGCAAGGCCTTCTTCGCCAACACAATAAAAATTTTGTCGGATCCGGTTCGTCTAAGCGTAATCGATACTTTTGTCTGTCATTCAGTTGTCAGCCGTGTCAATCACGACAATAAAAAGTAATCAGCAATCAGCTCTCCATAATTGATATGTCAGCTATATTTACGAAAGCACAGATTTGGTGACAAAAACTCTTTCACTTAGAACCTTACCGAATGTATATAGTAACCGCTTGCCAAAAGTTGTAATTTCTTGACTACAGAGAACAATCACCGCAAACAATCGTGGTGCGGTATGGCGCGTAGTTTCAGCGGAAAATTGCCGGTTTTAAAATTAACAAAAAATCTCGTATTAAAGTAAAAGATGTTTATTGGCCTAGCTGCACTCCTTTCGGCTTAACCCAGAGCCCTCCATGGTGTCTTATTGCAGAATACGAATACGAACCCATAGAAGGAAAAAGAAGTCTAAATGTCTGACTTAATTCACCAGATAAGGATGCACTTGACTGACGTCCTAAAATAAAGTTCGCTGCATATGAGATAGTGATTTTCAGATCTCAGACTTATATTGAGAGAAATATACATGCTGTTACACAATTTCCTTTTTGCGAGTATCGTCATAATATATGTATTCTCCCCATCAGCTGACACTTCATCACCGGTTTGGAGAAATTTTTGTAGTAATTTAGAATCTAAACGTCTCTCTAGGCACCTAAATTATCAAATCCACTGAAAAATTCCAAATAAATCATAATCTGCTATGACACAATACGCAAACTAACTGACTATGTGCGTCTTAATACAATCATTAACCTGCCGAGTTCAGTTAGAAACCAGTATTCCATCGTCAACATACGTCTGATAGCCCCTGGAGAACTTTAGATTCTTCGGGTGCACATATTGATAGACATCGGGCTTCTCCTATAAATGGTTGGGTGGAGCGTCGCTGTTGCGTCAAACTAGTCCCCACTGGAGCTCAGAACCTTCCATGCATTCGCTTCCATCCAATTCTGTTCACAATTTTTGCGGTGTATAAATCTCTGATAACCAATCCTCCTTATGTGAGACATCGCAGAAACGGCGCTGAGAATAGATAAGACTAGCGTTGGCATGGGAGATTAGTTGACAGGGTTGTTATTATCCGATTGTTGTCGGACTGAGGGGTGGGATTTAATGGGTATTGGGTTCAAAAGCAAGCATTTCCGTGGAAACGTATGGTCCTGCCACGGAGGTGAATCGTTGGCTTTAAAGAAAAAAGTTTATCCGTTACTAGAATACTAATGATTGAACTAGCTATTCTCCAAGTAAAATATGGAACGTAAAAAAGATTAAAAATTATATTAATATGGATGCCATAAAACTTCATTACAAGTATCTATAGCGTAAAATATGGTCTTTTTTGTAGATATTGCTGAATGAAAATAAGTGATTGTTAGAAAAGCACAGTCTTTGTTAAGAGTTGTAGGTAATGTTTGAGATTATTGGTCATCTTCCTAATCCCTTACACATCTCTTTGATCCATTTTCAGCTTTGTCTGTGGAGAGCTCAGCCTGGTGCTCCGAATTTATGAGGCCAAACTCGAGAATTTGGATTGGGACACGGGTAGAATAATGGGTTTCAACCTGCATTACAAATAATACAAGAAATATTCCTGAATGTACTAGTAATAACCTTTATCACCTTATGGTATACCCATACAATACCTGTATAATAGTTCTTCTATAAAACAATTGTAAATCAAAGCCACTTGAATACATTAAAAAAATTTGTAACTTCACTTTATCAAGATGATTTTGACAGATAACTGCTGAAGGACGACAATAACTTCAGCAGAATCCAGTCCTGCAACATATCTCTCATCAACCGTGTCACAAAATTTAATGTAAGTCAGACGCTACATTACCTCTTTTATCCTGCATGTACTTGGGGGGTCTTTTATCTCTATTATGTCTCTTTTATCCTCACTCACTTCTTTTTACTTCTTCCGTCTTTTATGTCTCACTCTATATCTGCTTGTTCATCTCTATTACTGCTCTTTTATCTCATCACTCCTTCTTACTTCATTACTTTCCTTTTATCTCATCACTCTCTTTATCTCATCACTCTCTTTTTATCTCAATTGACCTCTTTATCTCATACTTTTCGCCTTTTATTCTCACTACTCTCTGTTAAGCTCTTTACTCTCTTTCATTCTCCTTGCTGCTCTTTTTTACTCATCACTCTACATTTATCTCATCACTCCTTTTTATCTCATCACTCTTCTTTTATCTCATTACTATGTTTATCTCATTACTCTCTTTATCCATTACCTCTTTAACATTGTATCCTGGAAAGTAGCCATCACCATGTCCTTTTATCAGCATGACAATGTATCCTCATGTTACATAATCATATACCATCTTATCAATTAATATTTGAAACATCGATAAATCTGTTCTGACCTGCTTAATTCTGAGATTGTCTTGAATTTCTCTCCAGTTGCTATGGCTATGTAATCGATAAGCTCGGTCTCTGCTCTGCCCGTTGACTAGAAATGTGCAGACTTTGAAACAGCTCTCTTCAACATACTCCAATGCCGTGCTGAACGACTCGTGAACTTAACTTAGTATTGTTGCCGACAGTTATGACCTGAGAAGAAACTTCTACAACTTTTTCTGAAAAGATAGAAACACAGAAAAATCACGATGGGTCAATAATTAGAAAACCCAACTCCTAAAAATACATAGAGTATCATTTTTTGTTGATAGAAATTAATTTCACGAGTGAGACAGGTATTTTTGAATAATTCACGGAGTGTTGCGCAGCAACCGAGTCAAAATATAAAAATTCGCCTCTCAAGAGTGAAATAATATTTCGATCTAACAACATAAACATTGAATTTTTCTATTATTTACATTTCTTCTTTTTAGCTGTCCATGCCCTCCACTACATTTTATAGAAATTGCCTAACGCATGTCGCAGTGGCGGATTTAGAGGCGGGGGGGCAGGGGCCCGGCCCCGCCTTTGGTACCAAACTAAATTATTATGTATACGATATCATTCTAATAACCCAAAAAGTAACTTTAAAAGCTCCTAAACCCCTGAGACTTCCGGGCGCTTCGCCTCCTGGCCCCCGCTTGGCTTCACCGCAGACTTAAGCTTACTTGACTCCTGTTTTCAATGGACCGGCCCCTCCTTCGACAATCCTGGATCCGCCACTGATCGCATAGAAACATATCGACAAAGCGAACAAATCGCCATTATCGGTATTCATGAATTTATTATTCAATCTAAAAACAAATCGATACATGTAACAATGTAAGGCTTGTAACACACAATTGACTTTGTTGAGTTTGAGTCTTGCGAACTATGTCCGAACATCACATAACAAGTGTCGTTAGGCTAGCAGGAGAAATCCTAAAAATCTGCGGCATTTGTTTGTATAAAGTTTTAAACTACATTAGAACTCACCCAAACTATGATATCAATCATGCAACATTGGTTCGGCTAAATTCGGCTAAAACCCAACACAAACTTGTAGATGTCAAACAAATCACAAACTGCCGATCGATATACGTTAACGTCATCTAATAAAGACGCTTGACTGTACTTTATGTATCGATAGTGGATCCAATCAATCCTCTAAATTAAATTAAATCTATTTTGGATAATTCAACATAAAGAAAACCTCATGAAACTATTAAGAAATAACTAAATTAGAGTTATTCATTCGTATGCGAATAGATAGGAAAAGACCGGAAGGTTGTTTATTTCTTCTCACTGTAAAACTTAACACTGTTGCTAATTTTCACACTGTAAAAATAACAATTCTATTTAATTAAAGATAAATCATCATTATTTCACTGCTAAAATTTGTAATAATATCATTCTCTCTTTTCTTGTATACTTCAAAATATATTAGAAATAGTGTTAAACACCAACCCACCACCCAAAAATTCAATATGATCAAAATCAACATGCCCTAGATTTTCAATTTCGGAACATAAAAATCACACCTTATGTAATAATTTAGAACAAAAATATCCATCAGTAAGATTGTCACTCTCTACTTATACTTACATTGTCCTCAGCAAACACAGACAGTCCCAGAAATGGCCCCAACCAGGACAGCTTCTCTAGCTCCATCCCTGTGGCCTGGGTCAGACTGACTGGGATCCAGCTCAGCTGCTCCACCGCCTGTCACACAATATCAATACTCAGGTCAATG
>CAJDSM010070800.1:1459-30760 GCA_903981925.1 Ostrea lurida
ACACCACACACGAGGAGAGGATAAAGTACTGAAATTGAACCTATCTTCTGATATAAGACAAAATACACAGCAGACCTGTACAAAAACTACTGTCAGTTGCTGTATAAGGTTATCAGTGTCACGGATGTTCAACAAAAGAAGAACCAAAAAACAAACCTAAACCAATATGTAACTTGACAAAATCCTGACCTGGTAGAATTTATGTAAACTGGCTTAATCGAAAATGTTCAACCTGTCATATACAACCCAAATGATCGATCGTCTATTGCAGATCCAATGATTTTATATATAGCACGCCCCCCCACATGTCTCTTTCAATAGACACCTTCGGGCTAATAATAATCTATTTTTAAATGATCATAAAGAGTCAGGGTGCGACCCGATACTGAATATATTCGGGCGCTCTTACTTGTCAAGATGCCATATAGTCTTAATATAATTGACTGAAACTGTTCCAACACCGAGAGGTAAACAATCGAAATTCAACGATAGAGCAAAAAGGTCAAATTAAAGGCCAGATGATATGGAGTCAAGTCTCTAGCATCTAAAGCATTTGTTTGTAAGAGTATTGCGTTAATAAGTTGGATACTAAATATAGCCCTTCGTGACAAACTTTAAAATTTGTTTCCCGAAAATAACTAACGGCGGTGTTGAAATATCCTACAAAATTTATTGAGTATTGTAAACATCCTTTCAAATCATTAAGACACAAGGGTCGAAAAATTCTCAGTGTTTGTTGACAGTACTAATCTGATTCGAGTAATGCTAAGATCTCTATATAACCAAAAAATCATTATAGTCTATCAACATCCCAAATACAGCTTAAAATACATACAAAAAATTCTCTCACTCAGAGAGAAAATCACTATATATTTATAGCGACATCCTAACATCTACATCCTTCCCCTCCCCACAATAAAAGGCTATAGAACTGCCACACTTAATCATGAGTGTACAGCTTAAATTATAACAGTAAGATAAACAACATCCTACCACATGTAATAACAATACACTTTTACTTGTGTGAGTTCGTGCTATGGCTTTACGTGGTAGACAATTTAAGGATCGGGAGAGGGTGAGTGGGGTGTTGGTGGGGGCCGTGTACACATACCCAAGGATTCTTTATGTGGTAAAGATAATTCATTAGTGGGTTCGATTGTGAGGGGTTTACACAGGGAGCAGGCTTGTTGTGTATAAATCCATGTGGATAGTGGGTTGTACCAGGCACGTTAAAGCTGGACGCCTCGCCTGTCCCTTTTTTCTTATCTAGGTGGATGAGGTAATTTTGTTCCGCTTATTAATCGCATTGATTCAATAGTGTGAAACGATGCCGCTCGTGCATACTCCGGCACTATCGGGATAGAGTTGCGGGATCCTTCAAGAGAGCAGGAAGATGTTGTTGACTGATGGTGGGCCGAGTAGGCGGCTCGGACAGCCCAGGCCGAATGTTCTCTTGATAACTTCTTATTCGTCCCTAAAGATGACTGGCGACCAAGATATAATTTAGATTATAGAATTAGCAGTAAATCCAGCTGGTTGTTTTAGATAACTATAATCTGTCTTCACTTGTATAGAGGTGTCTATCATGGGTCGGGAAGAGAATAGATGCTGGCTTTTAGTTACTGAGCTCTCACCCACTTTTGACCTAGGTACCAAAACACAAATAGGAGTTTCTATCGTTGACCTTTTATGTACATGATACAGATCCCTCGTACTCTCAACCAATCCATGAACGCTGGTATTCGAACATATAAAGATTTAGTAAATCATGTAACATAGTTTAAGCATTTTATAAAGCGATAATCTTTATGATGTAGAGAGGCACGTGATTACTAATTCACAAGATAGAATATAAACGCAGGGAGGATGTTTTCTCATCAATCATGGTAAACTCCATTGTTCTTGTATATCTCTCAAAATTGTGTTGGGAAATTTAATCTCGCTGAATATACCAAATTTCCGACATAGAAGCATTAATTTATTTGGGTCCATAAATTAAATTTAGCAGTTATTTTCTCACAAAATACTGAATTGAACTTTCACGTCCTATTTTCATTTAACTCTCAATGCTGAAGATCTGGTAGGTTTCATTTGCCTTTCTACTGGTGGGTGTGGCCCGATCAACAAGACGTCTCTTTCGTTCCACTCGTCGTGTAGGCACCCGGTGCGGCCAATACTACATAACCTCAAAAAATAAGGTTATAGTAGGGTTTTATTATAATCAATCTCTTCATCCATGATCCAAACAAAATTGTTCGATTGTCACCAACATTTTTTGCAAGTCACCTGACGCCCATTTACAACCTGGATTCAAACTTTTCAGTTCATTGTCATCGAAGTCAATCAAATAGACACTAGACCTCTGCAAATTAAAGTCCACTACAATCAAAGAGTGGTTAGCACATCAACATCAAGAGTGTTAGTCTTCACCACCATACTACAGAAGGAACTCAACAGAGATGAAAACTCTAATCCATGCATTTTGTAGTAATGTAGCCTAACATGTGCAAAACAAAATCTATAGTCTCTAAAAAAAATGCCTCACTCTGTTCTATTCACTTTTCCCATCACAAAGTCTTTTGCCAAATAATGTTATCACCTTAGTGTCTTTCCTTGGGTAGGTTTATAATACTCACTCTGGGTCCCATATTCATTCTCTTTGGAAGGTACATCTTGCAACCACTCATGTAAATTAGTACCCAAGGGGAAAATTTCTTTCCTGGACGCTCTCCTTCTTGCACTTTTCTTTGATCACTTCGACGCACTCATGGTTAATTAATCAAGCATCACTGCTATCAGAAGTGAATTACTTATTTTCTTTACTTTCTCACTTGTGCACTGCCCATAAAACAATCCCTCCTCCTGTACTGAACTATGTGTCTATTGGGTGCGGTAATATTTGGTGACTTAATCTCTTTATTTTCTATCTGCCTCTATGTATGTTTTTAACCCGTTAAAAATTCGTCTTTCACTTTCATCATTTACACTAATTCATCACTTTGAACGCACCATGTCTACAGGTTCCTATGCCTATGGCCCACACCGCAAAACACCTAACAGGAGTGAGGACAACTCGTAACAAAAATTTGTATTTAGCAGGTGAAAACATAAAGAAGTATTTTAAAGCACAATAATATATTAAGATCTTTTTCAATATACTAATATAAAGCGATTCGTTCAAACAGATCATTAGTGTGTGTTAATCCCTGGGGCACTCTCTTTATCAAGAAACTGAACCCGTATTTATTATTTATTCAGAAGCATCCCGCTACGATTACTATTGGTGATAAACACTATTGGTGTAGTGGGTATGGGTCCGTTAAGTATTCAAAGGCAATGATTAAAAAGTGCTAAGGTACAAGAAGAATTGTTCCAAGGTTAAATAATGTCTTAAACATTTATGAGTGTTACAACTCTTTCTAGACTAGTTCCAAATCTAAAAAGTATTATTTGAAAGATTAATAGAAATAACAACAGTGCCTTATCTATATATGGTATAGACCCTTTTCCCCTCACCATCCCACTGCCCTCAGTCGTGCTATACGGGGCTACACGGCGCTAAAGGTTGTTTCAACTGAAAATCCTTGTCTGCTGGTATATCATGGTAGTCGCTAACAATGTACCGTGGCCTGTCAGCAGATTGCACGTATAAAAGTTTCTATATAAGAGAGGTAAGAGCGACGAATAAGGCAAAGTATTATTCGATACCGATATTGCCATAGTTATTATAACGGGGCGAAGTGCCCTTAATCTGCTATGGCCACGTTTTCAATTACCCATAGCTATACTTCCTTATCTTTTAATCGTACATGTTGGCACTTTATCTACGTCATGTTCCTCATATTGCCCTGGTTATATACTTATTTTATTATATTTGGGTATTTCTCAGGTGCAGAATGGCTACTATCTGGTTAACACATTATTCCTCAGGAATATCAGTTGTTTCGGCGTTGCTTATGCATTCACACGTAATTTATCTTAGGTTAAATCCTTAATGGAATCTTTATCTTGCCTGAATTAAGTACTGTACTTCTTCTTTATTCTTGGACACTCGTGGGAAGTCTTTATAAGAGTACCACAATGGAGAGAAATACCGTGGAGAAGAAGATAAAAACTGTAGTTAATCGGCCCACGAGTGGTTTTATGAACTAATTTACACGTAAATCAGAATCGACACGGTAATATGCGATCAAGGCTAAATTACTGTTGAGAGATCAGGTCTGATCCATTTATTTTGCACTTGGAGGTGGCACACTGGCAGAAATATGTTTTGCAAACCAGCTTTGGATCTCGCGGGTAATATAAGAACATACCGTAGAAAAGTCTACCTCACTATAATTATTATTCACCTAATCACAAAACGAAGACCGTGGAACATGTTGGTCTGTCCTGTCTAATCGAATACACAAATTATACCATTCAAAAAGACTTCTCCTATGGCCCGTAATAGATATATTTCAAGCATAAAGTATTAAGAGGTTCTACAATATAAAAAAAAATTAGATAACAACTAGACAATGAATAAGTAATATCCAAATTTTCTATCAAACAGCTTGAATTTTCAAAAAATGAAGTAACTACTAGAGTTCTGAAAGAAAACACTATGAATCACATATAATATGTCTTAAATATGTTGTATACCTAATTAATTATAAGAAACCACACGTAGTGAACTCTAATATTCACCCATAAAAAAACCAATTCATCATGAATTATGATATTAAACACATAAATTTTTTTCTGTTGCTATGTCCACTTAATGTTATGACTGACCATAAGTCATAATTTCCATTAGTTTACGATAATGTTATTATATTGACGATTCCCATTCATATTGACTGGAGGGTGTATGTGGGGGTGAGGCAATCATTTTTCTCGTGTACCGTTCATTATGGGCTATCCGGTGCTTGAGATACCAAAGACAATTTTCATTAATATTTATTTACCGAGGAGATTTTTTACCTTCCGCATACGACTGTTATTATTGGGTTGACGTCATTTAAAATTTATGCCATGTCTACCATGCACCCTGCTTATGTTTCCATTATTTTTACTTTGTTATTGCATCATTTCGACTATATTGCCAGTTTATAGTGGGAGCGGCGGCACCTAATCGCAAAACGCATATAAACCACCACCAAAATCTCCCTCTTCCTATCTCTTTGCACATGTAGTTGTTAAATCTATACACAATAAAGTTGAAATATTATTAATGGTCTAATTCAAAATAATACTGCTAGTAATTACAGTATATTAGGCTATTACAAAATATACGAGGTATGTGTTGATGTACTTTTTAACGGTGGTATGGGTGCGTAACGGGGTAACATTTCTTAAGGGATAGAGATTTCGGCGATTGATCAGGAATACCACCAAACACTCAACCCAGTCTTTCCGTATAAGATCTGTCATTCCTCTTCGTCCCTCATTCATTATAACAACCTTCGGTAGCGGAGGCTTCTCGTCACCTAGTCTTCGGGGAATTGCCTTATCTAACTCTGTACTTTTACCGTGTTTCTCTTGTCGCACCTCTACATATCCAATAATAGTTTCCGTTAAGCACCCGGCCTTCGTGGAAACGCTGATTGTGTCGAAGCCTCATATGCGGATCCACCCCTTCTTCCAAAAAATTCCATCTTTCGACCGTTTCTCTATATAAATAAATGCCTCTTTCATGAGAAACCTTTGAGCCTCCACTACTACCGAGTACTATACAGTTACATACCAGACACTGTAGAATCATTCTAATTGCCTATTGTCCTTTTCATACCCATCCTAATATGCAATTATATCCCCAATACTTCCCAGGATTCTTAATTAGATCGTCTCCTTCTTCTCTATCAGCATCTTATCATTGCATTTCTGATTTCGTAGTCCGCGTAACTCTTTTCGGGCACTATCACAGATCCTGATAATTCCAAAACACACTCGTGACTGTTGATATTGACCAGAGATGCCCACACTATATGGATTGGTTAAGATATCATCACAGAACTGTCATATAATTTCTTAATAAGAACTCCCTTCTCAGCGCCGATTCCTCATCCCATCGATTCCCCTCTGCTACATACTAGTGAGTGCCCCTCTCACTTATTACTCATCAAAATATCTAACTTTGGCCTCTCTGTCAGAGATTAACTTATTACTATTTTTTCTCTTTTTTTTTTCGTATACTTTTCAACACCAAAACAAATGACTGCACAATGTCGTTTCAATTTGATTGCTTTTAAAGGTCTTCTTTAAACATACTAAATAACATCAGGACCTCGGTTGATACAAAAATGTAAATCGCATATGCCTATTCTTTTCATACCTAGAAGTCCACCCTAGTATAGTTCGTCCCGGTTCTCCTAATTCAATCAAACGTGTCTAGCAAACGGCCTATCAATACACCTACTATCTGTATTATCCGATCGACCATATTTCTCAATGACTGTTTTTGTTCCTTATTGAGCCGCTCCCTCACTAATACATCACTCATCTTGCTATCATCAACTTAATGTTAGCACCGTGAATATCCGGGTACGTGACCAAAAACTTTGAAGTTAAGTTGGCTAGGCCATGTAACCATCATCCTGGCTTTTATTGTCTACTGTCATGGATGGGTCAATATACATGTGCTCACTGAGTAAAGATAGTTTATAGCACCTTGTCTCATCATGACTGCAACATAAACCTCATCTTATATAATCATCAATGTCGCGAGCTAGGCTACCACAAAAGGTAAGAATCATTATCAGCACACCGCTTAGCCTGGGTTCACTTCAAACTATCAAATCCCCCGGGTTTGCAAATTAAATTAGACCGACCATCCGAATTTACGCCATGCCTATAAAATTAGACAAAATCCTGTACATATATCTCTACATTGATTTTTGTCTAAGTTGTCACGTGATTAACCTTATATTATTCATACGAATGAATTTAGTAAAGTTCGTAGGTCGTCTTTTCTTGCACTATCCCGCGATTTATCTCATCTACTCGTTCTCATCTATTTATAGAACAGTTTTCTACGCGTGATCCTGTGGTTCATTCGGTATTCTCCCTTTGTAGTATGCAATTTTTCAGTGGACAGTAACTCGGTTGCCACATTACGAAGTGTAGACTGTTATATGTAAATCATCTGACAAATCATATAAAATAAAAAATGATAACCCTATATATTTTTTAAAGATGTTTGAGCAAAGACTGTGCGAAGGAGCAATTTTTTGGCCATCTTTCGATTGAATATTCTGTTTTGTTCGGCTCATTGCGGCGCGCTCGCGTATTATTTCTTATGTTCAGGATAACTTTTTCGTTCAAAACAAAACAACCTGCCGAGAAACGTGCCTTGAACGCCCGAACCCGCCAGAGTGGCAAAACATGGGCTTCATCTTTGTAAGCCAGCATGGAGCCGGTGGGTGGTTCTTCCGGTTATAGGAGTGAGTCTTGTCAGAAAATCCATAAACCCTTCAAAACTCCCCTTGGATCTGGGGGGAACTACGGGTTGTTAAATTTACCGGACAGCTTCAATGGTTCTCTCAATACTGTAACTGACACCTCGCCATAGGCTTTTGGTGTAATAACTCACTGGCATTACCATAAAACAAAACGGAAAACCCCTGCTTTCCCCCGGCAAACTAACTACATACCCCAGAAAAACGAAAAATATTTATGAAAATACATCGTATTCATACCAGGTTGTATTCCTTGTGCAATCTGAAAAAGTGATAGCGTGCTTCACTAAATTAATACACGCCTGAATTGTAATAGGTTGAGTAACATTCCAATTTGGCAAAAATAATATCGATGTACCTTGAAGGTGTGTACGGGGAAAGTTACTATTCGCTAATGATCATCATCCCAAGTTAAAGGTTGTGTTGACGGGGTTAGTAATAGAGTGTACAGTTACCCATACAAGCTCATAAGAGTTGTGATACGGAGGTAATATCTATTTATTGTGAAGTATTAAAATTGACATCAAGACTCACCATAAAAGGATTGTGTAGGGGACATATGATATGTAATTACAACTAAGTAGATAACGTGAGTGATGCAGTAGTACGTATATGCTGGTGATATAATTACATGCTCCAGTTATTCACAGATGAGGTAACGCCCATGGGTGTGAGAGGAGTTTGACATCAGTAATGACAGACTATTAGTTATATATAGGTGTCCAATGCAAAGGGCTTCACATGTAATCACACCCATACACATTATATTATAATAGGGTGTTCGTAGGCGCAAGGTTCTAAACAATTGTACAATAAAACATCAATAGTTAAATGCGTGTTGAGAGGAGTGTTATGAGATACAATTACAAGCAAGTATTAAAGGTGGCTGAGAGGAATTATCTATCTATGTTTTTAAACAATACCAAGTTAAAGCGTGTATAGCCAAGGAGTTTTATATAGTAATACTAAGTACAAACAAAAGGTTTAAAAGGCATGCTGCAGGATTGGGTAAGCAGTGTAATAACCACAATTAAAAGGTGGTTAGAAGGAGAGGTTCAAATCTAATCGATAGTAATAGTATAGCACACCCACAAGTTAAAGGTATCACAGCCGGATACTTTACATCAGTAATGTTTAACACAAGTTAAAAGGTGTTAGAGGATCCATATTACCTGTAACTTAACATAGTTAAAAAGGTTGTGAGAGGAGTTAATAATATAATGTACGATCATAAACCGTATTATATAGGTGTGCAGAGCACACCGAAAAATACAACGTTTCTGGTCATGGTGGGAACACCAAGTATACTATTATTTTTCGCTTCAAGAAACCATCTCCATGATTGTCGCCACACAATGTAACCTACCTTTCCTGAAGAAATTATTAGAAGTGAGCATGCGCTGTGGGCTGCGGTGCATAAGAATATATTTATGGTCTAGTCATTTTGGGAGGACGCCATGGTCTTTCCAAACCATCAAAAAATCTAAAAGATTTAGGAATGAATCACATTTCCCACTATGTGCTGTAGTACCCAAATTGTGCCCCTCTTCATTAGGCAGAGCACTTGATTTCATTCTAAAATTCACCATGTAGTACAGCAATCTATGTTTTCAAGCTCAACTATCTGCACAAAAGTGGGACATAAATAGTATACCTAAAAAAAACCTATGCCGTTGCCTTATGCAACCTTACTGTAATCACGGTAAATACGATGATGTCTTATCAGATCTAGCCACAAGTCCAGTATATATTCTACATCATATGTCCATCATATGATATACTCCTGTGACTTAACTGCAATCTAAGTCACAATAAAGGACAACCTCCATACGAAGAATAGCCCTGAACCAGGTATGCTGCTTCATATCCTCTGGTTACATATTTACTTTCAATCCACCTGACCTCTAGATGGCAGACTGACCAACTACATTATAAAGCAATAGAGACGGTGGATGACCCTGTTGACTGTTGGCGGAATCTGTGCAACATCACTTATTCCCAGATCGATATTTCTGTGTTAGTCTTAAGTGTACCACTAATACTCACGATCCAATGCTTACATCGGTGTGTATCGATCTCTCAGTTTGGATTCGATACGGCAAGGGCATGCCCATGCCGTATCGTATGATCTGGTTATAAAGGCTGAGGCCACTACTAACCAAAAGCTTGATGTTGCAGTGGCCTTACTAACGAATACTCGTTTTAAAAGTCATTACACTTTCGCAAATTTCTACGGTCCGATAATAATGAATCTCGTTGTTTGCGAGTTATAACAAAGTATCAGCTAACGTTCTATATGTTTGACCTGATCCCTTGCTTTCATACCCAATTTTGTTTAGACTGTCATATTCCTCGGATACCCACTAGAACTCTTACAGAGACGGGTAACGATTCCGTAGTAAACTTATGGATTTTCGAAACGCTGACTACATGGCTCAAACGGCGGGTGTAGACCTGGTCAGACAGAGAGAAATGTCTTTCACTTTCCTCTCCACTGCACATTCTGGTCACCCTATCCTGCACTCTTTCGCTTTCGTAACGAAGGTTCCGTGTTCGCCCCTAGACACATGCTACCCGATTTTTGTATGATGTTTTTATTGGACATATGATTACGTTTCAACTTACTTTGTCTTACTCGCGGCTGAAATAAGAGAGGCTCGCCATTGTTATATTCGTATACCATTTACACAACGATTGACAAAGGTGATGAGAGGGTAAGTTACAATTGTAATAACAACAAGATTAGATAGGTGTGAAGAAGCGATTTTACATGTAATTTATCTAGCGAAAGCTAAAGAGGTGTAGGCAAGAAGAGTTATTATATGTACATATACGAACAAAGAATAAAAGGTGTGTTGAGGAGTTAATAATGTAATTACCATCCCAATACCTACATACGTTTAAAGGAAGGGCGGAGTTCCTAATAACTGTTACTTTACACAAGTACCCAATTTTGTGAGAGGATTACTAATTTCAATTTCAACCAGATTATCACACGGTGGTGATGCAGGAGTATAACATTAATTTAATCACAGACAAGTTAAAGGTGTGAGAGGAGTTTGAGCTTGTAAATTATACAACCTCAAAGTTAAAGGTTTGTGTAGAGGAGCTAATAGTGTACCCATTATCATCACGTTTTTTAAGAGGGTAATGGGAGCGGAACGTTGTCACGCATGTAATTTACGGCACGTTCCTCAATATGTCCTCAAGCGATCATTAAAAGCATTATGAGAGGAA
Organism: Ostrea lurida; assembly: GCA_903981925.1. NCBI lineage: Eukaryota > Metazoa > Mollusca > Bivalvia > Ostreida > Ostreidae > Ostrea > Ostrea lurida. The sequence goes on from CAJDSM010070800.1 coordinate 12,133, forward strand.
TTTAGCATGTAAATTAAACACACAAGTTAAAAAGGTGTGTAGTACGGAAGTTATAATCCTTCATTAGTAAATCAACCTCCACGATATTAAAGATCAGAGAGGAGTACTGCAAATCTTAATTACGCAACTAGCTTTGAGCATTGTGTACAAAAAATGATTTACAAGATTGAAAAATATGTTGAAAATATTTTTCTTTTCTAATCTGGAAAATGTTGGAATGCAGCTTTCAATACAAGAAGCTCATCTGGGACCTATTGTCCATCATAGAGATATAATGCAGGACACAATACAATGTGCTCTATAATTCCACAAGTTAGTTGGACTACAAGTTATCCCGCTGTCATACTTCCAAAAATTCAGAGTCATAAAGGAGAGAGAATGAGATAACAGGGGAGAACCACGTAAGGGATATGCCACCCTTCATCACAGAGGGTCAAGCAGAACTCGGTCCCCGGCGACACGTCTGAAGAGCTAACAGATTCTCGACTAGCTTGTTCAAAATAAATTACACTCCAATTTTTTCCAAATAAAAGACTTGTCCACAGCGAGTCAGTCGTTTATCTGATGTAGATAGTAAAGAAGCACTATTTAGACAGGTTGTTTCTGAGTTCCAATACGTACATGCCTACAATGAACCCTCCGCAATGAATAAGTGATCAAGTAATAGATAATATATACTCTGTCCATTCATACACAAGGAGAACAAGGAAAAATACGTGTATTAAGTAGTGGCTTATTCGGAAATTCTACAAAAGATCAATTCAAAATAATCATATTTAATTAGTGGCGCATCTTAATTAAAAAAAGATAAAAGGAAGCCGGGGTGTGGAATGGGAGATTTTAGTCATACTAGAAGGACTCTCTGGGACCATGTATTTCATAACGTTCTGAATCTTTGTACTAGTGGCAAAATGCCATACAGAAAGTGAAATACATCTATGTTGCGAAAAACACTTGACAGGTTTCCTGATCGGATTTAATATATTTGAGTCTATGTAAACACCTTCTTTGACCTCTCCTGAAAATACCATAAGCTAATTGTTCACCGAGTGCGCACTGCTGTCACCCCGAAAAAGGTGTGTCATGGGAATAACTATGTCAGCAACACTTGAATCTCACACACTATTAAAAAAATTTTATGGCCAGATGGACAATCGCGCGAAACTCAATCTGCCTAATGAACATCGCACCATCAAGTGATATTATGGAGCCGCCAAATTCAGGGCCACATCCAAAGATGTTTGTCCAAAGTGCGCCCCCAATGACTTTGAACATAAGCCCCCACGTGGTCACCAAATGGGATACGTCGCCCACTCACGTGTGGAATTTCACCTAAAACCTGCCTCCCACTACCTCATAATTCACTCTAAATCGTCTCTTCCAAACCATAGGCTGTTTTTATAACGCTTGCGTGATGAACGATTCAACTCGGCTCCGCTACATATGTAATATAACTTTTAATTCACCGACCTTCGCCCCCATATTTATCAAAATTATTAAAATGTTTTAATTTTAATGTACGTCGTGCTGATGTTGTAGCTCATCTTTTTGTTGCAACTGAAGCTCCTTCTGTAGCGATAAACTCGGATGATTTAAAATACAAAACCGATACAAGTAATATACATGCTATATCAAACGCCATGAATCCTTTGAACAACAGATCTGAATCGCACAGATTCTGTGTAGAATTAATTTGTAAAATTATAGGAGTGAGTTTTAACACTGCGTAAAATCAGCGCGAGAATAGTATTAACTTATGAAGTTATTAAAATGATGAGAAACAATCAGGTGATAGTGACTTGTCAACATAATCCCTGTTTCTTCTTTCTATAACCCTACGGTACCATCCGCGCGAAAGTTCGGGTGAATCATCTGAGGGGCTCGAAATGAAACGTGTAACGTACCAGATCAGAAAGCGCGAATGAGACCGTCGTAGGAGCCTCGGGGGGGGGGGGGGTGGGGAGAGTAAAATCTCAGCACGGCGTAATAAATGTGTATGGTGAGGAGGGTGTTCGTAGTTGGTGTGTATTTAACCGAGGTATCTCTAGATAAGAGTTATGAAGAAAGGCTCGGACCGTGTGTGTTGGTGAATAAGGTGGGGGCGACTTTGGTGCTAGTGGGGGCGGATTTGGTGACAAGAGAGGTGGGAGCGATTTGTTCTAAGTTATTCGGGGGAGCCGCCTATTTATGGGAAAACATCGGGGCGATATTGGCGTGGTCGCGCATTTGGCATTGGGGCAATGATGTCCTGCTACAACTCCTACTATAGGAATAATATATCAATTAGGCGAATAAAGCACTGAAACTTTCCATGTCTAAAATTTTCAGCTGAATGAAAAGATTTTTATAAAGTATAATTCACCCTATTTGGACATCTTTGTGTGTACAAAAATTATCCTCATGGGCGTTAGTCCGCGGTGGAGGGGGGGGGGGCTCTAGCCCTACGCTACCTACAGCAACAGTGTCTGTGGGTAGTGCCACCCCCCCCCGCCCGCCACTCTTATTAGTAATATGCGGGTGGGCCTCGGCATTAATTTAATTTTATCTCGCGCGCCGTCAATTGCGCCTGCGCGCTCCATTCTCTCTCCCCGCCACCACCCCGATTTCTTTTGTTCCATTTTTCCCCTCCAAATTTTAATTGCTTGTCACGGCGTATTCAAGACGTTAAAGCCCGGGTTGCACGGCTCCGCCGGTGCGCGGTATCTTCACCCGCGGTTTTCCCTGGGCCGCGCGCCCCCGCTTCAAACCAGAGCAGTGTCAATCAATTCATTTAACTTTTATTCTAATTCGCTTGTCAGGTTACTTCCATTGCCCAAGCCTTGTTATCTTTATTTATTTATTATTTATTGTTACTTAATAAGCATATATTTAATCTTTTTTATTTAGAAAAAAGGGGGGCGTATGGCCTAGACTTTGATAATGCTAGGTGTCTAGTCTTGGACAGGAGGAGGGCCTCACGGACTTCGACTAGACCGTGGATCACTATATATTGTTGGGTTTGTATAAATCAAAATAGACTCCCACAAAGTGAATGAGTGGTATCACCAACAAAAAAAAAACATCATTGCTTCGACTCTCAGGCTATGTTCAAATTTTTGTGTATAGTCCCCGACACTTTCAGAACAACCAAAGCGTAAACAAACAGACCTTTGATACACTTGGTGGTGGGACTAAATTGACGAAATCCTCTAAATTTCATTTCCTGACAGTGTAATCCGGTGTTTTTTTTTATTATTAAGTTTTTTATTCCCTTTTCCTTTCTTATCTTTTCCTTATTGTTATTGCTTACTTTTTTTTTTGATTTTTCAAATACATAAGGGGATCATTCGGTTGATGTTTTTTTAGCTGCAATATATTGTAGCCCTCTCCGATTTTTTTTTTTATTTTCTGTACCGTTACGGGAAAAAATTAAATCTAATCAATTAATTAATAGGAGAGGGCTAGTCTTTTATTGCTAGCTCTTTAGGTTGATTTTTGATGATCTTTATTTGTTAGCATATGCGCTCGATTATTTTTCGCATGCTCCCTCTTCACTCTTTTTCACTTTTTTTTTGTTTTGAAATATCCGAAGCACCTATTTACAGTAATTTATCAAATCTTTTTTTTCTTTGCTTGTAAGCATTATTTACAACTTTGCACCGCCCCCCCGCTCGCCCCCGCCATTCAATAAAAACAGTCCCCACGCCTATGATTACTCTCCGATTTGAAGGACGGGCCTGCGTCCTGTTTTGATCAAGCTTGAGCCTTGGCTACATGATTTGTACTAAGTCTTAGATTGAAATTTTGTTAGATTAAGAATTTTGCGAGTGGCGCGATTTAAGGGGGGGGGGGCGCGCACCCGGCCGCGCGCCCCCTGTAAAATTTACCAAGTGGTTAATTATAATCTTATTTTTTCAACTTCAAAAGTATAAATTCCCACAATTTACCTCTTAATTTTGTAAGATTATATATCATTTTTTTTTTTTTTTGTTTTGTTTTTATTTTTATTTTAAACGATGTACCTTTCAAAAAGAATATCATATCAGAAAACTTCATCACAAAATTTGCGTGCATTTTATTGAATTTATAGCTAGTGGAAAAATGACTATTCGGTGGAGACAAATTCCAAGCCAGCTACAAAAGCTGTAAAACATCTGGGAGCTCCGAGGGCTTCGCCACCGCTGGATCCTCCCACGACCCAAATGGGGGCCTTAAGGGTATACAAGCGTTGTTCTTTCCCTACTATCTCCTTGTTGTCCACTTGGTGTCCACCACTTTTTGGGTTACTATTTTCAGGTTCTTTGGGTGGTACGCGTGTAATCAACGGTCCTTACTCCGGCCTTTCGAGTTGCTCCTGGGGCCGCTTTTGATTTCCCATTTTTCCCGTCTAATGACGGCCCCTCCTCTGGTACTCCTACCTTCCCTTTTTTTTGGGCATCTCCGACTCCGCGCTGCTGTAACACGTTCTGCGGCGCAATAAAACTGCATACTTATTAGTAATTCCGTTTTCCTATTTATCACGCAACACTAACGTTGGAATTGGTCACAGAGGCTCCGACAGCTCCACTCCCCTCTCTTCCTTCCACGCCACATACATCCTCTAACTGATTTGTTTTCAAGTCTTGAAATAAACGTATACATATATAGTGTTTGGTATGTTGGAATGGTAGAGAAAGTAATTTTCATATTCCTGCAAAAAACTACTTGGACTAATTTGAAATTCTTTTAGATTAATCCTATCAGAATGTGCAGGTCGAATACTACACTCTTGTCATGGCTTCTTATCTCTACAAATGACCAGAGGCGTCTGTTGTCTCTTGCCCGAAGCCCCCCGCGCCCCTGTCGCGGAAGGCCTTTGATTAAACTTGATGTTTACCGCGTCTTTTTGTTTCAACTGAGGTAAGAGGGATGAAGGTCACTGAAATGTGTGCCATTAGTTCAGGACTGAATCACTGAAGAGGTCACTGAATGGACTTTCATCAGTTTTCACTGAAAGGTCTGGCTTCTTCCTGTGTATATTGCAGATCTGCGGTTCGTGCAATCATTTTCACTGGTATATGTTTGAAAACAGGGCACAAATCAGTGAATTTGATAGAAATTGTCAACTCTTCTGGCGTTAAACTTGTGTGCCTAGACTAGTTACGCGGGGTATGGCAAAATCCTATTCAATATCTTTAAAAATACACAACCGGCTTAAGATGGCGGACCGACTTATTAGGAGGTATTATACGGTATCAAACCCTACTAATAATTAGTTGTATATTATTGGCGGCCCACTTTAGATCAAGTAACTGATATTATGATGAAAACCATGATTAATTATGTTATTCAGGACAGTGCTACTCTTCTAAGCCCCCAGATTTCCAAGTCCAATGGCCAACGTCATTATGAGCAAATTTCTCTCCTTCACCCAATGCATCATCGAGTTAGCCGTCTTACAACAAAATACAACAACACAGAACAGTGATGCCGCTAACATGTCACCCAGGTGACCCGAGCTGTTTTTAAAAAGACGTTAAAGGCAATCAGATGTGCGTCCATTTTACAAACAAAAAAATATCAGCCATATTTTGAAATGTCTTTGCTGATTTTAGGCGTTCCTGGGCCGAAGGCTAATGTGAGCTTCTTCTGATCAAAATCTGTAACTAGTGTATAATTTAGGAGGTTAAGTTTCCGCCTTCTTAATGCTGTGATACGGTGATTTTTGAATATTTGATTCTTACCTGTTCACTGGACACACAAATACTTTGAACATTAATATTGTAAACATGGTCACAGGATTTTCCTTTTTAAGGCTCCGAAATTCGTGCGGAGGTATTAAAGACTTGAAAAAGTTCAAAAATTTCAAAGTCAGTGTAGTACTTAAAACATTTTTAATCATGAATCAAGAATTGCTTTTGAAACAACTCGAGAATGCATAGAAACCCATTAAACATAATTGTTGTCATTTGAAAGGTTTTAGAATTATAGAATAGAATAACTTTGTAGGAAAGTAGTTGATAACTTTCTGTACATGGACCTTGCACATTTTTTTTGAAGGTTTTTGCTATGCATGCGCTACAATTTCCCATCAGTGTTTTGATCGTCACTGTCTGCCAAATTTTATTATTTGTATTATAAAGGCAAAAAGAAGTCTAGGATCAAAAGGCGAAGGCAGCCTAAGTCAAGAAGGTTAAAGTGGACGGCCTGCTACATCATCTACTGCTGTCTGCTTACAACCGGCTGCACGCAAGCTGACCTCCGACCCCGTCCAGCAGACGGAAAACTAGCACCGAAAAGCAAGGCCCACTGAAACAGGTTACCCCAGGAAAGCCCTAACCCAACTTTGAGTATGCTAATTGTTGAAGTTATAATGCATCTTTTTATTGCAAATCAAGGTCGCACTGAGGAAAATGTAGTTGTCATGATTAATGGTGATTGTGGTAAACATACATAGGGCATAAAAGTCCCCAAAATTACAAAGCACATATTGCACCGGATGTTTGTAAGAAGTTCTGAGCTTTATTAGCAGAAAGTTTCTTGTTTTCAGGATCATGAAAAAGTTACAAATTCATCCTTTGAGGCCAAAGATTTTGTGATGGGAAAAAGGAATAGAACATGAGTTGCATTTTTGCGATAAGATTTTGTTTGCATTAGGAGGGGTCTAAAATATAAAAATGATGATCTAGATTTTGCTCATCTCTGTTGCCCTCATGTAAGTGTTATTATATGCTTATTGTGTGTGTAACATCTGATTGATAGGTGTAATTGACAAGTGGTGATCCTGATTGATTCGGTTGAAAGTTTGACAAGTTGTGTCGGTAGTGGTTAGGCAAAAGTGGAATACGAACAATTTTTGAGATGGTTGATTATTAAACCAGAGGAACCCCCTCGAATAACTCTCTATTAAACCGTTATTTTTGGTAAGTACTTGGCACCGGGTGGCCTCAGTGGAGAACATTCATTGTTGATTGGCCACACACGCCAGCCGTGAGCCAAATGCACAATAACACACATCTTCAATGAGAGTAAATTGAAATAGTGTAATCAAAAACAGTATTTTGAAATCTAGCAATTTATTTTCCCCCATAAATTTTGTCTTCTTTCGTTGGTATTTCAGAGAATAATTATTTCCAACACATAGAGACAAACATATTTAAAATGATGTAGAAACACTCTTGCGTTGATATCTAATCTTGAAATATATAAACTGTTCTCACATCTTAGGTTATCTTTTTAAAAATCTTAAATAATATGTTACATTGATTACATTCTTTTTTAATACTACCGTCAATGGAAGTACCAAGCTGTACATGTATAAAAACGATAAAATCTTGTGTTGTGGTCAAATGTCATAGATCAAGCCTTTCTTGCATGATAAGTGACAGTTGTTTATCTAAACAACCAATTTCGGCAGTTTACATACTTGGGATTGGACGAAAAGAATAAAACGAACCCTGTGTCCCTGCAACAAATCTACACACCTTTGTTCCTAGGATCACCTGCATTGACATCTCGTTCACATAAATGTAGTACAACTATAATAGAAAAGGCAGGAGGTCAGTTACTGCCTGGTCACCACATCTTCCCATGATAACCACCACAACTGTCCTTGGTAAAAATCATAAAAACAAGAAAACCTCACCATATTACCATTTACCACAAAAATCTAGGTACAACCACGTAAACCCAACCCACATGATGTACCAAACAGCACACATCCAGAAAGTGATTGTTTAACATGTCGATGTGTAACTACTGGTAAATTTAGACTGTACATCAATGGGCGTTCAGAGTTTGTGCTGTAAAGGGGTCATATAGTAAAGGGCGTTCAGTTTGTGATGTAAGGGTCATAAATAATCATTCTCGTGAACAATGTGTCTAGCTGTATTTAATATATGATTGGTATGAATACGACAAATGTCTGTACAAAACGGATTTTTCGGTCATGATTGAATTTCATATAAATTGTTGTTATCGATGAAAAATTTCAAGTTGTCACAGCATATATCACTTTTAACCAATATCTTACAAACAATGCTTTAGTTGCTAACTGACTTTATCTGGCTTTAGACTTTTCTCATCGTTTGAATTCATTACTTGTTGGAACAGTTTCGTCATATATAGACATATGAACAAGTAGAGGCCCATATATCATATCGGGCGCCTGACTATCATTTAAAATAATAATTAGCCCGAAGGTCTATGAAAGAATCTGGGGGTATAAAGTGACGAATCTGCCCATAAAACTACAAATTATGTTGTTCGTTACGCCTGAATGGACAGGAGACCTTGGACCCCACATCAAACTCCCACGTGCATTACAGCACAATTAAATGTTCTGGTGCGTGCGGGTAGTCGGACATAAGTAGGTAGCATGTCAACATAAATTGTCTGATGTGCAGACAATACAGACATAAAGTGAGCAAACTGTTATTCCAAACGTAATTATGACATGGCATCCCTGAACATATATGGTGTCGAAGAATACAGGACGTATAAGTAAGGTAAAAATTTACTCGTATAAAATCAAGACTTTCTAAAAAAGATTGGTTAAGTGAAATGCTAAAAAAACTTACATTATCTTGCATGTCTAGTCAGACTTTTCTCGCATGGTGACATATCTTATCTCGCACGTAGAGGGCAGGCCATATCTTGAACCACCCAGATCAGGCTCTCCAGAGCATAAGTGTAGGGCTGTAACAGAAAAGAAAACAAGACCAAATATTGCAGAAGTTCTTACCGTTCGATTATACATCATTCTTTAATATATGACTACAGCAACGTCCTCTGAATATTGCTACATACCCTCAGTATAAATAATGCAATGTATTTGTTGGGTAAGTATACAAAAACTCCTGCAAAAAAAGTATCTCTAAAATAAAATATCGTAGTGATAGATTTATGAGATAAAATGAATCAGGAAATATTAGGCCTACTATGAAGTCTTCAATGTTCCCTATTGTATCCTCGATGCCAAGAGGTAGATACTCTTATCATATTGGCAAGGGTCAACGATTGTCAAATCACGACCTAACTTAACATTACGTCATATAAAGCATTCCGTGAACAGAAACACGTGACTGGAGTGAAATATGTGAACTATTTTCCCAGGCCTCTTGATGTACGATCTCGTGTTTGAAGTTTGTGATTCTTCCTTCTAGAGGTGCCCGTGGCCAGAAACGTGTGTACGTCAGCAGGTCATGTGACACACCCTCGATCCATTCGAAATACAGCCCACATCACAACGCTTTACTAAGATGGTTTATCGGCCGGTTAATCTCTGTCGCAGACTGCGAGTTTATCGAAGAACGATATCTGAGGTAACCTTTGCCTCTAGAACCAATTAACTACGGTCGCATGATGAAAAACCTGAGCCTGAGAGGTCAATTTCGTAAATCCCTAAATTATTAAATTATATGAAGGCATATTTGTCTCCATAGGACGTACAGAGTATCTACAAATAGTATCACAATAATTTCTTAATATTTTCAGTGTTTAATACAAGGAGAAAAACATACCGGACCCAATCTGAAAATAATGAAAACCGCAGAAGTGACAAATACTCGGGTCGTAAATTTGAAGATTCCAGAGAGCAATTGAGCCGCAAAACGGGGGTGAAACCAGCGGCAAAACGACATCAATTGAGTGTAATTGACCGGCATGAGCGAGGAAGAATTAATGACTAGATAGCAAAAGCTACACTCAGAATGTGACACAACAAGTTTTAAACGGTTGGGAAATCATTGGTAAAACGACTGTAATCTCTACCCTATGCCAACTCGTACGTTCTACTTATCAAATCTGCAGGGTCCTTCCAGTGGAAATTGAATCATTATCGAGACCGTTTACTAACAGATGATCATGTAATCTCAATTCTCCAATAGGTTAGGAGTTTAATATGTTATTGCGATGACAATGTGCAATAAATTGAAATCAGTTCTAAGACTTGATGAAAGTCGCAGGCTAAACTTTACAAACCGCATTGTCTCCATGCACCATGGGGCAGACACGAGGAGAGAAAGATAGAGAGGAGAGCAGAGGTCAAGCAAAGGTACAGAGAACTGGAAATAGAGGAAATACGGGAAAAGACAGAAAAGTGTGTTCAGAGAGAAACGACAGTGCGCGAATGGGTGGGAGAATGTAAGAGAGACAGACAAGAGCAAGAGAACACGATCGAGAATTGGAGGTGACGCACCGCAGACGATGGAAAGGAACCCAGAAAAAAGTCTGGCAGGAACGAAGGGCCCGGCAGAGAGGCTCCAACGACAGACCAGGAGAGAAACAACAGACGCAGAGAGTGCGAGAAGATCGACGAGGAGAGGAAGAGAAAGAGGAGGACGGCGAGTGCTAGAAACCATGAGTTTCTAATATATACGGTATATATTGCAGCAATATTATGATAGATATTCAAATTTTTGTTGTTTACGGGGGTCTTAGGTTCATTCAATATCATCGATTTTCCTCCCCACAGTGGCATATGGGTAACATCTACGTTCGAGGACGTTCGTGAACTCTTTGACAATTATTCAATCAAAATTGATACACATTCAGATTAGTTTATTTGATGTTACCACACTCGTGAGCGGAAAGTTATCCTGATCTGTTTACGTAAAGACTTATACTCACTTGTTATCAGAATTTAAAGTTTTATATATAAAATTCAATGAAAAATTAACCAATAATCAGCCTGACAGGTACTGTATATTGGCAGATTACCGTTGAGACGGTGACTTACCGTCCATTTTAACACAAGAGACACATTTCACTTTTCGTGAGTCTACGGCGTTTATGTTTGAAAAACCGACTTATCTTAATGCATTGGTTGATAAATTTTCACAACAAAGTTCACAAAGAGAAAAAAAAAGTAGAAGAGCTTTCGATTCTTAAATAATGCATTATATTTAAGAACAAGGCGTGTCATATGACATTGAGAAAATTCTGACAGTAATTCGAACTGCTTTGCTCCCCTTACTTTGAGCGAAACTTAGGTCTGAACGAATCATACTGTCTCGGTATAAATTGACCTGGATCCAACGTATAGATATTTCAAAAACAATGTAACGATACTATTATAAGATTTTCCATGTGTCTGGAATAGGAATATGGTTATTAAGAATTTTCCTTCCGACAGTCTTGTAAGTCCAATCAAAACCGTATGATAACCCATTAGTACCAAAAACGTATTGGGTCGAGAAACTGTGCAACATAAAAAAAATAGTGGGAGTTATCTTTATCAACTTTAGAACTTATTGCAGTCATCTCTTGTGGTTTACATTCAAAGTCCAATCAAGGTCACAATCTTAAATGGTCTTTCTTGATACTAGTCTGTGGACGATGAAACTTAGAAAAAGTATACTCATTCTTTAAATGTTTTCCTTTTGGAGCGCAAATCAATTAATCTAATTTTAAACAGGGACAAAATTCGGAGTTTTTTTTAGATCAATCTAGATAATGCACCGTCATTCACGAACAATGTAATTTTCTCTACTTCCATTACATGCTTTTCTGGGAAATATTGGCTCTAAAGCCTTTGTGTGAAAATGATTGATAAAAAACTGGAAACGTTAGAAGTGGATAGAATACAGCCCCAATACTCATTAATATATAATTAAACTTTAAAGATTTTTTTTTTGAAGTTAGCATTTCGCGGATTCTTTCTGAACACAAACAACAATAATTCTAATTTTCGATTTCTTGTTACTGTTGATTTACAGCTTTGTATACATATAGAATGTCGTCTATACGCAATAATTTCAATAAAAATACTTTGGGGCGATTGATCAAAGCACCTTCTTGCCCATGAATAGGGAACAATACCGACCTGTTCATCTGATTTCAGTTTATGGTCGGGGCGTTGGATTCTTATTAAAAGATGAGTTTACAAGTCTAGTTTCTGTGTAGATTTTCTGGGATAGCACACGCCCTTAAGACTGCAATTCCAGTCGACGATCAGCGGAATATCTTCCTTTGCAGATTAATTTAATTCATGCCTTAATTCTTTATAGAAGCCAAACCCAGAACATTAATTTTGAGGGTCTTTTGTTTAGGAGATATCGGTGGCTGAAAACCATTGGGATCTTTTTTGGTGGGAAAGATTCAAGAATTATATGATAGACGGCCACTTGCAAAGCCCCGCACCAGGCCGCGAGTTCATTTGAACTGTGTACACTTTTTAATAAATTTGAAATCAGCACACTATCTTGTAATTTAGCATGTCAGAATTTCTCACTGCGTTTTGAAGATCATAAAGTTTATTTTATGATTATAAATTATCGTCTGTGACTGAAATGAACAAAAACCCTCACGTAATTTCCGGATGACATATTTCGTTTTACGTTTAACATATAATTTTCCTCTATAGGGTGGTTCATTAGCTACCTGATTGATTACAACGAGAACTGAAAAAGGAGCACGACATTTCTTTGTTCACATTTCTACATGGCTTTATTTCAATTACAAAAATGATCTATTCTGCATACATGTAATTTATTGACCAAGTTCAAAAGTTGGAACAATTTTTATATATACGCTTACAAGTTCTTCTCCTTAAAAGAACATTTATTCCTATTTGTCCCAAGAATAATTGTACTTTTCTCTTTACTTACTAGTATACTGGGTTTCACTTGGGCGTGGCTTTGTGACTTCATTACCTAAGTCAATGGGATAGATGTGTGGCGTTTTCTAAAAGTACGTGTCAGGTAGGTAAAAAAGTGTACTAAGTTCAATTTAAAAATAAGTATGTGATAATCTTCTTCAATTAAATTTCGTCAGTGGAATATCGGTTGTGGCACTTACCTGCGTGACATTGAAAAAATATCAATCTGATTATACAGGTATTTGAGGAATACGCCTTGATTTAATCAAAAAATATCACACAAAGATTATTAAAGGCCATTGAACTGGGAAGAGATATGAACGACTATGCCAGCGCAGGCTAGGGAAATATCCGGTCAAGTTCAAGATCATAGCATATAGATAAGTGCAGAAAAATAATTATTTTACAGTATAAAAAATAAATTTAAAAAATGAAAGATACGACTGATGTAATCCGACTAGAATCTTTTCAAAATTATTGAATATGCATTATGGGATTTTTTATTATGAGACGAGATATCGAGGTACTACAATGTCATTTCTTCGATCATTTTCCATTCTATGCACGTGATAATCTCAGTTAAGATTTTAGCAGTGAGGAATTTTATGTTGATATCATGTGTTACTTGTCCTATGATATTTCAGCGTTAGTTCTGCGTATGTGAAGGTAGAACTTTAGTCACTGAAAAGATATTTAAAATACTGTTAACGAGAAAAATGGTGACGATTAACGTACATGTAATTATGTAATTTTGAAACTTGAGAGGGAGGAGATGTCGATCACCATAACAGTAAATTAAATTTCGCGGATCGAAAGCTTGACTTTTATGGGATAATATAAGTTTAAAAATAAAACATGAAACCGAAACACAGTAGAGTTGCAACCCGATAGCTAGTTTAGTTCCACATGGCGGAGTGGATCAAGTTTCAGAAGGTATACTTCTATTTTTGCTAAATAACTATTTACATGTCCGATTGTCTTACGGTACTGTGGTACAGAATTATAATTGAGAGCTTCCATGATCTTTTGGGGAGAGCGTTAGTGGATTGTTCGTTGGGGTCTGTGATAAAAATCCATGTACAAACAAACGACCTTAGATGCAGGTGAAATGCGCACGCATTCAAAGCTCCTCCGAACGGTCATTCTTCGTATCAATTCGCAAAGAAATAAAATAGCCTAGAATGGATCACCTGTGACCTGACTTCTCTTAAGCTCATACGGCTTCCGGAATACGATGAGGGTGGGAGAGTAAATGTAGTGGCGTCGATTGAAAGTAAGACGCCGTGCAAGCCCGTATGGGAGCCGAGAGCAGACAATTTTGCAACAGACTATAGCAGAGGGAAAGTCACGAAGGGCGATCGCGAGGGCCGACCAGGTCAGTGGCAAAGCGGGAGGCATGGGCACGAAGACAGAGAAATTGACAAGCCCCAGGAAAGGAGATGAGGGTGAAAGTCGAGGAGAGAGGGCCGAGTAAAGGTAAATTGTGAATGCGAGGCCACCAAAATCAAAAGACTTAGACTGAGTAACAGCAAAATCCGCCATTTTGGGTCCCGTGGACCAGTGAATGAGGCGAGGTCACAGAGCAAAACATACACTAGTACAGACAGCATATGCGTGGCCAGATCAAATCCGCGCGGTGTGAGTAGCCACGAAAGGACAAAAATAAGCCAGTCGCGGGAAGTGATCGACACGGAATACGCCCCAATGAGCAACAGACGGAATTTGTACTCCAGTAGACTCGGAAAATTAAAGGAACTAACATGTTCATGATGCAAAGCAAACTGGACTGCGGCTGAAACGACATTGTCAGGAAGCAAAAGCCCCAATCGAGGATGGAGCGAGCGTCGGCTTGCGTCAAGTAGGAACCTGAATGATGTTCGATCACGAACACTAGCGGCGGACAGAAAGCCCTGCAGCACACAGTAAAAAGCCCACTACCATAAAGTGGTCACTTGGAATGGAACCTCGTGGAAAACACAAACAACCGGGGTATACGATGGTTGAGAAAAACTACGAAGAAAACAGGTGAGCTTCATAATAACAGTAAGTACCACACAGACAGCTTACTTACAATCATAAGAAATCACTTAGATAAAACTGGTAAAAAGGATAGATTTGTTTCTTATTCTCTATCTCCACACCAACCTGGCAATGAGCGGCGGAACAGCGACCAATGCAAGGATTTGCTCATATGACCAAAAAAGTCGCGAGGAACGGAAGTACACTGGGCACGCACGCGCACTAATACATGTGCGTTATTCAGGCCCATGAGGGTGAGACCGACCCACCCCCGCCACTCGCCCACCTCCCGACAACGGCCCCCCGCGGGCGGGAAAAAATGAATTGAACGCAGGAAGGCGTGAGCAGGAAACTTTTGAGTAGAGGACTGCAGAAGCACGAAGACAACGGGGAGCACAAAAAAAAACAGAACCAAATTCGCGAGACACAGAAAAAAAACCAACAATTGCAACAAACAAACACTAACAAAGACTTCAACTCAACAAAAAAAAAAAACCTGAGCAATCATAAAAAATACACAAGCAAGACAACCAAACACACAAAGAAACAAAACGTCCCCCAAATCCACAAAAACTACCCCAACCAAACCCGCCCAAACAAAACGCAACAATCAGTTAATGAACCAAACACCAAAAAGCAAATAAAGAACCAAACAGACAAACAAACCAGG
The DNA here is from genome assembly GCA_903981925.1 of Ostrea lurida. NCBI lineage: Eukaryota > Metazoa > Mollusca > Bivalvia > Ostreida > Ostreidae > Ostrea > Ostrea lurida. The sequence continues at coordinate 27,378 of CAJDSM010070800.1, forward strand.
ACCAACAAGTAACGCCCAGTATAAAGGCAAACTGCACAGATACGAAAACAAAAGACCCAAAAGCAACATAACCAAAAAACAAAAGCCCAACAAAGCACAACATCAAACAAACAAAGTAACAACAACAAGACGCAGGAACGCAAACAACACAATAAACAACGAAGAAACAAAATCAACATAAAACAACAACAGCGCGTCTTATAGAAACGATAACGATCGTGGAACGGAAAAAAAGGAAAAATATGACGACCGTCAGTTATTAGAATCGCAGACGGACCTGCAAGGCTCGGTCCGTTGTACCCGCGCCAAAACAACCTCTTGGTCGTATATTTTTCCCATACAAAGTATATATATTACCTTAAAAATTACGATTACATTATGTACTTATTTAAAGGTTCTGATAATCACCGTACTGATCTACAAAGAAACCTACCTGTTCGGGTTGTTATTCAAGATCACATATAGAAAGGGCGAGGACAGCTTGAACAACCCGAACCATTATTCGTTGTAGACAAGTCAGAAACAAAATACCTTCACCCATTAATAATGTTGTTTCGTCGAGGTGGACCCCACAACATATCACGACAGAGCACAAGGTACTGGATCGAAGAAAAAGTCTAGTATATCAACTACCCCGTAAAAAAGACGATAACGTCCGCCAGACGATTTGCTGCGTCTGAATATTGCTTACATCGCAACGTCTTAAAAGTGAATTTAAGACAGCAGTCACGGTGAATAGACGTTTCCCACCAATGAACAGAGCGACAGTTCTAGTCCAACGAGGCAAACAATTAGTATTTTACAAATGTTACAAGTTTCATTCACACTACTAGAGATTAAAACCTAGTTGCGGGTAACATTTAAATAAAATAGTGCAAATAATCTTATTAACAGCTTAGACCACAGTGGCTATTAGATCTCATGTATCACCGTTGTTTCAAAACAAAAAAAGGGGGCTGACGTACCACTTGAATCTAAATCCATAACAGAACGCAAAAGTAAATTTTCAAAAAAAATAACGCTGCGCTCTTCATATTGCCCTAGCTGTAAAAGCTTGTGTGCACTCTCTTGCCATTTAACTACAACGCTAGGGCAGTTAATTATCACTTTACTAAAAAAAATATAATAACTTTGATAATGAAAACACACGTAAGCCCATCTCAATTGCGTGCCTGGCTATGACTGGTTGTTTATTTACGTGCTAGCAAGCATATGAGCTTTATTGTTGCCAGTAAAATGTATCAAACAGTTGCGTTTGTTCATGGTTTTGTTTTCTGTGGTTCATGCTGCTCAGGATGGTTCCGTAAGGTTTTTCTTGTCATTTTGATTTTTCTTGCCTAGTTCCATTACCACCCTGATAGATACAATAGATTTGTTACCATCATCCGACAAAATATGTTGATTTACGAACCTTCACCACACTGAACAACTACAGATTTAAAACGTAAAAAATCAATGAATATTCTTATCGCAAACAAAATGAACTTTAATGCGAAAATTATGAAAATATATGTGTACGATTAAGAGCTGCGATATCGGGTGAAATAGGTTTAAGTATGCTGAAACGCTTTCTAATTATAAAGCGATATTTAACAAAACGCCACTGCGGTTAACTTCGGATATTGCAATATTTTTCATTTTAACTCCTTTCATGGAACGTTGTAAGGAATTCTCCTACCATCTCCAAATTCTCCTTAAGAAATATAAATATTTGGATTATCGCAATGAATTAAATTTATAACCAAAACAAAAAAATATACTGAAGACCGTATTCGAACAACGCGCCAAATTTACATTTAAGTGTGGAAATGAAAATCCGCTCGTTTTAGAGTAATAATCTAATTTCCTTGCTATGAATGTCAAGTCATAATTAAGAGATAAGATCCGGCAAAGCCTAAACACAATACTCGCAAAACTGTGTTATTTTGTAGAGGGAATTTTTTTAGATTTGTTTTTAAACCAAACGGAAGAACAATACATTTGTTTCCTAACCCTTCCCCCATTACATACACACTTATTATAGGTATATTTGTAAAAGTTAAGTGCACAAATTGTATTAGTTAAGATCGAAGTGACATAACTGAAAACAAACAATTTATTCAGTTACAATATCATTTTTATTTTGAGGCACAAAGCATTGACAAAAATCAATCAGAAAATTCGTACTATTTCCTATTATATCAGACAAGGAAAAACCCCACTGTATATATGTAATGTGAGAAGAGCCCCACATAAGTGTTAAAACAAATGAATATTCTAATACCAAAAATTTGAATAAAACGGTCCTAAAAAAGGACGCACAAAGACAATTATCAAATTTTTTCCAAAAACACTTTGTAAATAAACAATATCACATCTAACAGGAGTAACCCTTTCCTGAATGATCATAGGAGATTAAAAAAGGGAGGCAAAAAGGACAACAATTTTGATCACAAATTTAATTTAATTCGGAATCTTGTGATATTTATCTATTAGGACAATATTGCTTGGAATATAATAGGGTTTGGTAAATTTTAAATTACGTAACCATACATTTTCATATTGTTACCTTATTGATCAAGCCTTGAGGGCATACCCTTTAGAATAGCAACCACTGACTAAACTTAATTCTCAATTAAAAATAACTAGGTCCGCTATAACTATATCGCTTAATATCGCCTCCAAACATGAAACCCTGATTCCATAATACAAAATATGAAGGAAAGACTGGTATATAGTCGGGGATTCCATGTTGGAGGCAGAAATTTATAATCGATAAATCTAATTTTGTGGTCTAGTTTCTTAACTATATCTTCCTACGACTAAAACGTTAACCGAAAGTAGTACCGTGTAAATTTACAAGCCGGAAAACGCGTCAATTAGTTCATGATATGAGACGAACGTTAAATTCAGTACTAACCTTAAAATGTGCCTTTTCGTATAATGTGGGTTAACAGCGTTTTCTTGACTCTATTACACACATTTACACTTATTCTTCAGTCAGATTTATATACTTATGTTATTAGAATTCCGCCAATTTTGATGTCCTTTCTCATAGTTATCTAAGGCCTTCAACACGTGACATACATTCGCTGTTTATTCTCTTTGCTATAAATTATTATTAACCAATCAGCTAATATATTTAATATAATAAATCACTAAGTACCCTTAGATATGATTATTTGAGAAAATATAACCAGACCTAAAAATACGCTCTGTGAGGTTTTGAGAAAGATTATGGTATGATGAAGAATATACTCTATTGAAATTGGAATTTATGTAGTATATACCTAAGATTCTAAGGGTTATTCCTATCTGTTGAATAACATGCAAGGCAATTACAAAAAAGTCCTGTACCAAACCTGATCAGTTGCAACATGTATAATTTATTTTTCAAACACATG
>CAJDSM010070830.1:3362-15846 GCA_903981925.1 Ostrea lurida
GAAGTTGCGGGAGAAGTATTAACAACGGCGTGTGTAGTGTTATTTTAATATTGCGCTCATCAAAATCGTGTTGTGAATTGCGTATCTGTTGCTTCCAAAGTGTATAACTTGATAATTTCCTTTTCAGACTACTTCCATTCTTGGCTTCAGTGCATAAAAACTTACTGCGATGGGGGAAAAAGAAGAGTCACTGGAAGAGAAAAGGAAAAGAGGGGGCTAGTAGTCCAGTGATTCTCGTTGCTTCACTAAAGATGAGATGAATCCGGTAACGTAACAACATAAATGTATTGTTCTATCAAATATGTGTTGTCTGTTTTACCAAGCTTGGATGTTTCTTTTTAGGTACATTGCAAACTTATATCATGTTTAAAGGCAGCATTTCGTAAATTCTATGGTCGTTATAACAATTTAATTTACCAATATGACCTGCCATTGAGTCAAATGTTGTCTGATGTTTCATAACACTGTTAGGCCGTTATTACACACTGATTTGACTCTGGTATGTCCAGGGTCGTGTTTGCCCAACTCTTGATTTTATATTTTATTTAGGACTTAGAGATTGATCACTGTTCGTTATCTTTGCCTTTACATTCATGTACATATTCGAAAGATTGTCCCATGAAAGATACAGATTATATACAGGTGTTATTCTATACAGAGCTGCTGAGTTGCTGAACTTGACAGATATTTACTATATTAGTGTTTTGACACTTGTTTTTCAGAGATTTCTTATTATTCATTTTAAGTGATTTTGTATGATTCTGATCACCCTAGATGTAGGAGTGGTTTGTAGTTTTGTGCACGTTCCTGTCGCGACTTTCGTGTTGTACTGTACAAAAGGCGAAGTTAACATTGTGTCAAACGTAATCATAATCCAAAAAAAATACAAAATCGAGTGCGTTGACGCAGCGAGCCGAGCAAACCAGCGTAGTACACATGTTGAGTTAAACTATACAGGAAGCTAACCGTTATGACTTTCATGGAATAACTGGTGGAATATACAAGGTTTTCCTTGTTGATACATTCGGTTTACCCCCCCGCCCCCCCTATTTGTTGGTAGTAAGACTCATGATTCCGCCTTAATTCTGCGTTGACATAGGTAAAGTTACATCGCTGCTAGACATGTATATATCGAAGAACAAATGATACAAATGTAAACTATCATCCTCACAACGTCAGGGTCCTGAGGTCCCACTCGTGGCCGTGGGACCCTGACAAACTTGATTGTGAAAATTTCCGGGTAAATTTTGATTTTGGTGCTTCTTCATGACAAGACCCAATACATTGCCGATCTAATCATGATGCTCTGAATGTAAACATAATCGGCCATCATTGAACGAAAAACCATGGCGATTTTGGAAATATAGTCGTGTCAATAATGCAGACATTTGACACAGCTTGTGTTCAAGAGAAATATGACCCAAGAAGAAAAACCGACGAAATGTGTTTAGTGTGAAATTTTACTGTTAAAGAAAGCAGCTTACCGAATGCGAGGTGTGCCAAGGCAGAATCTCCCTGGCTACAGTGTTTCCATGTTCCAATAAATGAACAACACTGTCAAAGATGACTATTATTTAGACAAACAGTGTTTAGAAGCTCTGAAAAGAGAAAGGCTCAGTTTCATCTCAATTAAGAGGCTAAACTTCAATATTCAGCCTACACAACCGATCAAGGCGCCTGGCCGGCGCCAACTTTCGAATGTGGAACCGAGTGTTTGTCAACTTTGGAAACAGCAGTTGACAATAGCTGGCACCCACGTGTAATCAGAGACTCCAAGGAAAATCGACCAAGAGGCTAATTTTAAACCCCGCCCTATCGCAACTCCTCGTGTAACTAACGAAAAGTAATCCACACCTCTTACGTCTTTATCGAAACCATCACATCTGTTAGAAAACGGCTGCTGATAGTCAGCTTACACCTAGCAAGTAAAGTTGAGATACAGGTGTAACATTTCTGCTAAGGCTCTAATATGTCATACATGATACTCTTGATACAAGGTCATCCATGATAATCAAGACTCCCCTCAGGTTGTAGTTGACGCTTTCTCCTTCGTTCTGATGTAGACACAAAGTACTTGTAATATTCCACATATTTGGTTTTTATTACTGAGGGAATGGGTCATTTGAAAAATGTGATTGCTTGTGCTAGTTAAACTATATTTACAGAACATATCAGCGGCTATAGGGGTGAAAACCTCTACCTACCTGAAAATAAATGCCCGGCCATATGTATACACGACACACAAATAAAAATAAAACAGAGACTAAGCACGTTCTTAGTAGCAACAGGTCCTAGGCAACACGGACCTCCGACAAAAGCGAAGATTAGGATTCAACGTACGCATGAGCATGAGTCAGTAATCATCCTTCACTGACCGGTCACGCCCGCCGGAACCACTTTGCCCGAAATAAAGTTAAACGGTAATCTACCCGTAGCAAAATCTAGTAGAGAAACGATAGACGAGTCTAATTCCAAAGGTGGTGACGAAGCAAATCAGTCAGCATATACTTAGTGATACTGTAATTCGCAAACAAGACATTGTAGCGACTGTAGAATTTGACGAAATTATGACTTTAAACGAGATTACGTTATAACCTGCAGCATCAGACTTTTTTGTTAGTAGGTATGGCCTGTAAATCATCGATGCATATGATTCTTTAAATGCATAAATCCATCTATAGTGCCATGGGCTGGTCCATCTTCCGTAATTCTAGTACTCCATCAGAATGGCTTCCGGATCTTTGATCCAGCAACTCCTATAGCAGACAGGACCTAATCCCATGATGTTAGTCAACGTCTACTTGCATGATAACTTTATATCTAGTTTATATCGCATTTTGAAACCATTACTAGTTGTAGATTGTGTGGATATAAACACCAAATAAATCCCATATGCTTCCATACTAACCTTTTACATCTCTAGACAAAAATTATCTCGCAAATTTTCTCAAAATTGTCCATATCTAGTGGTAAGAATGACACTAGTGAACCTCGAATATGTCATCAAAAACTTCAGTCCCATGCCTTTTATAGAACCCAAATTTCATGATGTTTGCAACTTGTCTGAATAAAAAAGCGAATTAACATTGTGAAGGACGTATCATATATTCCAAAAAACATACAAAATCGAGTGTAGGGCAACACAGACCAATCGGGCTAAAAATCAAATCACTGGGTCAATCAAATGTCATTCCTTCCATGAACTTTATTTCAATATAATTTGACCCATTAACCATTTTTCTTAAAATACTATATGTATTTTGAAGCACAAATCAATACTTGTTGAAGAGATTATTAATGTCCAATGAAATTTTTCAGCTTATTTTGATCATGGGTGACGTTACTAAGTTTCATTTGTAAACATTGACGTCAAGCTGCATTATTTCCGGTTGACAGATTTTGTTCGTTGGTTTATTCAGGATATCGAATCCGATCAGAAAAGTTACGATGCTTTGGAGAGATATTTGGAATTAATGCTATTATGTCTTGTATTTATTTGAATAAATTTATACATGATTCTTCTTAAAGACATGATCCGGTGTTGATTTTAATTCAAGAATTCATTTTAGAGTTTTTGTTGTTTCAGAAATTGAGAAACAGCGTCAGAAAATGTCACGCTCTTGTTTTGAACAATTTCCAACATTTTTTAACCTTTACGTCATGTTTATCTATTTTTTAAAAAGTGAGATTTTGAGATCTACACTCACTTCTGCTTGAGAATTTACTCAGGCAAGGTGCATTTTGAGGTAAAGGCTTAGAGCTTATTATATAGGATGGGGTTTTAGGATTACCGATTACGCGAAATGGGTTATTATAAAAAAACGTAAACTGACCCAAATCAGACTATACTCGTATAATATGCACCAAAATTAGTAGTATCCTTATAATTAATTACAGAACAATAATAAAACAAAAAAATATTCATCATTGCTCTACTTATTAAAACGTAGTTCTGGCTTCTAGTTGTCAAGGGAGTGTATCCCCATATCAAGCCATTATTACTAAAAACATTCATTAAATCAACTTTGCATGCAAAAACATTATGCAGATAGGCTATCAAGCCCCAAAAATGCAAGCAGCTGTTGGTGAGATGTCAGAAAATGCAAATAATTTTTTATTTCAATATAAAAACATAAAGACAGAGCCACAATGGATACTATCTTACTACTCTGTTTGAAAGTCCTCACGAACAAAGTTCTGAAGAGAATTCCTCAAAAAAACTTTTCATGTCGTCAGTGTCTTCAAAGAACCTCCCATGACATCCTTCAGACGCCCCAGAAATCTAAACACCATGATAAAGCGAACTAAACTTGTTTTCATGGCAGATGTCTGGTGTGCAAACACAACACTAGCACAAACAGTTTCAAGACGCCTATCACAGGCCCATTTAGGTATTATTGACGTGTGATCTAGTCATCTTAAGAAGTGTAGACGGCCAAATATAACAAACAATTATCAATCGTCGTGATGTACAGTTAAGATAAAACAAAAACAGAGTTAATGGCAAAAAGCGGACCTGCGCTGAATCGCGACGTAACTCAAGAGGTGAGTAATTCAGAGGATAAAAACATGAATTGTAAACGGTTAATCATAGTCCGTTGGACTAGATATACGATTTCATTAACTAATACTATGGACGACATGGAAAGACCGCCTGGTAGCAGCTGAGTATTAGGGTGACTGTCCTTCTGACCTACGGGCATCACGGCGGGGTGTGACACGGTTTACCGCAGAGGATGGCTTTACTCCTCCATGGCACCTGATCTGTCTTCGCTTTTGTCGAAAGCGTCCGTGTTGCTCGTACACTCGAAGATTTTGTATGTGTTTTTTTTCGGACTATTTGATTAATTTAATTATACGAAATTCAGTTCAGCTTTCGCCCTATTTTTATACTTCAACTATTTTTCTATTGACCAAGCAAACAATGTTTATGGAAAATGCGTAAAATTATATGTATGTAATGTTTTTTACCCATCTTGGGTACAGGTTATCGTTAGTAATGTGTTCATTATTCATGTTAAAAGCTTTAAAAAACACACCCTTTATGTTTACTCTCTCAAAGCTTCAGAAGCTAACAGATGGCCTTCAAACATGGAATACGTAATTTAGTGTAAGATGCTTCAGACAATTTTTTAAATTCGAAAGAAAATATTACTTTGTAATATTAATGCACAGACAATTAAGATAGATAATGTTTGATTATCATTGACGATTCTTACCTCTCAGTACAGTGGAGAAAACAAAATAGACATTATTGATCCGAGAAGACTGACACAAGAAGTTGAATATATGTTTTCAGTGATGGTAATTTAATAAGTCATCAATTAATCTGTAGGTGCCTTATAACCGATTAGTGTGGGAATAATGGTAATGGATAGGAGATCATTAGCCAGGCAGGGGGGTGTGTGTGCCCTGCTAAGTTATTGGTTTAGGGATTATTTGCTGTTCTTTTTTTATTCACGGTCTGATTAGGGCATAGAATGCTATCGATGTCAGTTTGAAGTGTGAGGACCCAGCTTTTAGGCGAAATGCAGGTCCACCATTAAATCTGCTCTTTTTAAGAATGATTCAAGCACCCAAAGTAAATATCCGGAAAGAGATAGATTTGGCTTGGCACCTGTTGGCTTTTGAAAATCCTTATATTGGCTCGATAGGTCATGTCCATAACATGTATTGGCGAAAGTATATTTTAAGATAGGTATCAACTCGGGATAATAGCTTAATGTCAAGAAGTGGCCCGACACAGAAGTGCATTGTTGAAACCTTTAAACATCACGGTTAATTGTGCCAGAGCAGTAGATATCTTTTATTACAAGTTTCTAAATTCTAAGATTAACAATCTTAACGGTGTCTCACTCTCAATGTTCGGTTATGGAACCTAATGGGTACGTTCAGAGGTGTGTAAACTTGAAGACTAGTTTGCGGATGCCAATAGAGTGTAAAAAGAAAACTGTGGACGTTGAAAATTCTATCCTATTGGCCGTGGACACACTAACTCGTGAGAATTTGGATATAAAGTACCGCGCAAGGATGTATGACGAAAAATTCTTTGACGTATTAGAAGGGTAACACAGGGGGAACTTCTTAACCAAAAAAGAAATAAGCAGGAAGGAAGAAGGGTAGTTAGAGTTGATAGAATCCTGAAACAGAGAGATGCGCGCTGGTTAGGTAAAATGGTAAGAAACCCATAAGGATTCTACAACTTTGAGAGTGAAGGGAATTAGAAAAGAAGGCGGTGGCATGATGAAGGAAGTTTCGCTGTGTACCTCTAGTATTTTTGTACAGGTCCCGGAGTCTGGACTACCAGTCTTCTAAACATTGGGTATGTGAACACTCTGGTATATTACGATGTAGAAAGATTTAAGATAATCCGTCATTGAAGAGGAGGCCGAGCAGACAGTTAAAAGTTCAATAGTCCAGATTAGCTGTTTGTTGACACGTTATAGAAGCGTAACTAGGCTCCGCATACCGGTGAAAGGTAGATCATGTAACAAGACAAAGAAGTAATGCAATATGGGAAGTGGGAAATTCTGATACCCGATAATCGAAGAAGAGATATTATTTTTACATCAAAGTCCATGAAACGATAGCACATATGCCAGCCAAACGAAAGTAATATTGACAAAGCGAGATAAATTTAATGTTAGTTTCTTGGTCGATGTCAGCATTGGTTATATTGCGAAACCAGTTGGCAGACATACTGATTTGGTTGGTTGCCCCATAAACTTGCTTGCGCAGTAATTGGGCATATCGGAAAAGGAATGAAAAGGGCGGGGGAGGGAGGCGGGAGGTGTGAGCGAAAGGTGGTAAATACCAGAACGAAGTGCGGTTTTCGATAGCACATAGGCCTACAGTTCTTTATAAAATCCAATAGGCAAGTGTATTAACCACTACTTCTTTGGAAAATGTAAAACCTAGTAAATTACCTATGTAATGGTGTGTTATAGTGATCCGTAGAACCATTATCAGGTGATAAAATGTATTAAAGGTCCAGATTTGGGGGGTTTCTAAGAAAGGGGCATAGGTTTGTAGAATCAGGATAGAAGGGCCAATCACTCGAGCATTTCAAAAAGACGATGTCTGGTGGACGACTTAATTCTACAGTACATCAGGTGTCAGAATGTGGCCCTTGGAGGAACTGGGGGTTTCTGAGATGTGTAACTTGTAGAACTAGGTAACGATCTGTTCTTTCGTATCAGGACCCGGGGAAAATGTCGTCACAACAGCTCTGCCATTATAATTCAAAAAGATAAGTATCGGTATTTTTCATCTGTGCCCAGAATAAGTCGATCCATGCAGATGTGATAAAATATAATGGAATCACAGTTGTAGACTGAAAATCAAAATACTGGCACCGGCTTAAATAATTATTATAGAAAAACAATATTCTATATGTATTGTCTGCTTGTTAATCAGATGCGAGAAGAGAAGCTAGAGAATGAGAGATGGTGGAGGTATAGATGAGGAAAGAGAGATGATATGAAACGAGAGAGGAAAGAAGATAGATAAGAGAAGGACAGAGAAGAAGAGATAGAACGAGGGAGAGAGATGAGAGGGAGAAGAGAGAGAGATGAGAAAAGAGAGAATTGAGAAAAACGTCAGGTAAACCGTACAATCTGGGGACGTAGAGAGTGAGAGAAGAGACGACGAGACGAGAGAGGTAACCCAATTTCACGACCTTTTTTCTTCTAATTTTCGATGACAAAGGTTGCGAGAGTAGCAGTGGATAAGCTCTGACTTTTAAACTATAAGCTCACGGGAAATAAATACATAAGAAAGTAGAAAACAGTAACCATAACATGCATGACTCACGTTATATTGTACCAAATCCAATGGTCGCGTGTTCCCCCAATCGATGCATATTATTTTTTCAAAACACCGTAGAAAGAGGGTCCCACCAGTCTCAGGTGTAGCGAAAATATCCCAAGCCTATCTCGGTATGTGTGTAGTCGTCGTCAAAAAAGAAAGCATTTTATTGTTTAATTACGCTCATCAAAATATCGGTGTTGGAATTGCGTATCTGTTGCTTCCAAAGTGTATAGCTTGATAATTTCCTTTTCAGACTACTTCATCTTCTGGCTTCAGTGCATAAAAACTTACTGCGATGGGGGAAAAAGAAGAGTCACTGGAAGAGAAACAGGAAAAGAGGAGAGCTGTAGTAGTCCAGTGATTCTCGTTGCTTCACATAAAGATGAGATGAATCCGGTAACGTAACAAATCATAAATGTATTGTTCTATCAAATATGTGTTGTCTGTTTCTACCAAGGCTTGGATGTTCCTTTTTAGGTACATTGCAAACTTATATCATGTTTAAAGGCAGCATTTCGTAAATTCTATGGTCGTTATAACAATTTAGTTTACCAATATGACCTGCCATTGAGTCAAATGTTGTCTGATATGTTTCATAATCACTGTTAGGCCGTTATTTACACACTGATTTGACTCTGGTATGTCCAGGGTTCCGTGTTTGCCCAACTCTTGATTTTATATTTTATTTAGGACTTACGAGATTGATCACTGTTCGTTATCTTTGCCTTTACATTCATGTACATATTCGAAGATTGTCCTATGAAAGATACATGTATATCAGGTGTTATTCTATACAGAGCTGCTGAGTTGCTGAACTTGACAGGATATTTACTATTATTAGATGTTATTGACACTTGTTTTTTCAGAGATTTACTTTATTATTCATTTAAGTGATTTAGGTATGATTCTGATCATCCTAAGTGATGTATGAGTGGTTTGATGTTTTTGTGCACGTTCCGCGTTTGTGTACAAAAAGGCGAAGTTAACATTGTGTCAAACGTAATCATAATCCAAAAAAAAATATACAAAATCGAGTGTAAGGCAACACGGACCTCCGACAAAAGCGAAGATAGGATCAGGTACCATGGGAGGTCAGTAAGCATCCTCTACTGACCGGTCACGCCCGCCGGGAACCCTTTGTCGAAATAAGTAAACGGTATTACCCGTAGTCAAATCTAGTAGGAAAATGACAGCCTAACAAAGGGTGTGAAGAAATCAGTCAGCATATGACTTAGTGATACTTTGTAATCGCAAACAAGATCATTGTAGCGACTGTAGAATTTGCGAAATGATGACTTTAAACGAGATTCGTTATAACCCTGCAGCATCAACTTTTTTGTTAGTAGTGGCCGCTTTAAAAAATCCTCATACGCATAGCATGGTTTTGCGTATAATTTGAGCTTACTTATCATGCTTGGGATCTTTGAGCAGCATCCTATAGCAGACAGGACCTAATCCCATGATGTTAGTCATGTCTACTTGCATGATAACTTTATTCTAGTTTATATCGGCATTTTGAATCCCATACTAGTTGTAGATTGTTGGGATAAAAACACCAAATAAAATCCCATATGCTTCCATACTAACCTTTTACATCCTAGACAAAAATTATCTGCAAATTTCTCAAAATTGTCCATATCTAGTGGAAGAATGACACTAGTGAACCTCGAATATGTCATCAAAAACGTATGGTCCCATGCCTTTTATAGACCAAATTTCATGATGTTTGCAACTTGTCTGAATACAAAAAGGCGAAGTTAACATTGTGTCAAACGTAATCATATTCCAAAAAAACATACAAAATCGAGTGTAGGGCAACACAGACCAATCGGGCTAAAAATCCTGGGTCAATCAAATGTCATTCCTTCCATGAACTTTATTTCAAATATTTGACCCATTACCATTTTTTTCTTAAAATACTATTATGTTTTGAAGCACAAATCAATACTTGTTGAAGAGATTATTAATGTCCAATGAAATTTTTCAGCTTATTTTGATCATGGGTGACGTTAGCTAAGGTTTCATTTGTAAACACTGACGTCATGCTGCATTATTTCCGGTTGACAGATTTTGTTCGTGGTTTATTCAGGATATCGAATCCGATCAGAAAATTTACGATGCTTTGGAGATATTTGGAATTAATTGCATTATGTCTCGTATTTTTATTTGAATAAATTTACATGATTCTTCTTAAAGATGCATCCGGTGTTGATTTTAATTCAAAGAATTCATTTAGAGTTTTGTATGGTTTCAGAAATTGAGAAACAGCGTCAGAAAATGTCACGCTCTGTTTTAGAACAATTTCCAACATTTTTTAACCTTTACGTCATGTTTATCTATTTTTTAAAAAGTGAGATTTTGAGATCTACACTCACTTCTGCTTGAGAATTTACTCAGGCAAGGTGCATTTTGAGGGTAAAGGCTTAGAGCTTATTATAGGATGGGTTTTAGGATTACCGATTACGCGAAATGGGTTATTAAGAAAAACGTAAACTGACCCAAATCAGACTATACTCGTATAATATGCACCAAAATTAGAGTCTATCCTTATAATTAATTACAGAAATAATAAACAAATACAAATATCATCATTGCTTCTATCTATTAAAACGTAGTTCTGGCTTCTAGTTGTCAAGGGAGTGTATCCCCATATCAAGCCAGATTATACAAAAATAACTTGCATCTAAAAACATTTATGCAAGATAGGCTATCAAGCCCCAAAAATGCAAGCAGCTGTTGGTGAGATGTCAGAAAATGACAAATAATTTTTATTTCAATATAAAAACATAAAGACAGAGCCACAATGGATACTACTTACTACTCTGTTTTGAAAGTCCTGAACAAAGTTCTGAAGAGAAATTCCTCAAAATAACTTTTCGATGGTCAGTGTCTTCAAAGAACCTCCCATGACATCCTTCAGACGCCCCAGAAATCTAAACGACATGATAAAGCGAACTAAACTTGTTTTCATGGCAGATGTCTGGTGTGCAAACACAACACTAGCACAAACAGTTTCAAGAGCCCTATCACAGGCCCATTTTAGTATTATTGACGTGTCACTAGATGTAGAGGCAAATATAACAAACATTAATCAATCTCGTATGTCCCAAATAGAAAACAAAAACAAGAGTTAGGCAAAAGCGGACCCCTGGACGCGCCAGAGGTGAGATCAGTAAACAATGATTTAAACGTAATCATAGTCCGTTGACTGATTTGTTTCATACTAAATATGACGACAGGAAACCCTGGGTACTTTGTTTCGACTACGGGCTCACGGCGGGTGTGACCGGTTAGCAGAGGATGCTTACTCCTCCATGGCACCTGATCCTGTCTTCGCTTTTGTCGAAGGTCCGTGTTGCCTTACACTCGATTTTGTATGTGTTTTTTGGGACTATTGATTAATTTTAATACATTGTTACTTCGCCATTTTATACTTCAACTATTTCTCAAGCAAACAATGTTGTAATGGAAAATGCTAAAAATTATATGTATGTAATTTTACCCATCTTGGGTACAGGTTGTTTGTATTATCTGTAAAGTTAAAAAAACCTTTTTTTACATTAATGCTTCAGGAGCTACGATTTCAATCTAATTTTTCTTCAACATTTTTATGAATTTCTTTTATATATGCACAGACATTAAGATATTTTCATTACGATTTCTTTACAGGGAAAAGAGAAAGCAAATATGTCAAATTTCTACTGGAAGTTGAGGAATTCATTGCCAGGTGGATTTGCCTGTTTGAACCTTTTATCATCTGACAGATATTTTGAAGTGGAATGTCCTCCAACTACTTTAAATGATCAGCAAAGGGATGCTATAGAAAATGTCAAAGAGTGCATTGTTGAAACCGTTATGCAGATGCCTCATTGGGGAGAAGAAATTCCTTTAAACTGGATAAAGTTTGTGGGGATTCTTAAAAAAAAGAAAGAAGAAGGAGTTAGAATCCTGAAAAGAGATGCCCTGTGTAAAATGGAAGAACTAGGATTCTCAACTGAGGAAGATTTGGATGATATGCTTCGATTTTTCCAGCAGATTGGATACATCATTTATTTTACAGATAAGAAATTGAGGGGCACAACTATAATCAATGTCCAATGGTTTGTTGACGCGTTTAAGCACATCATCACCGATCGAAAACACGTGCCAACCCGAAAAATACGGTATGTGACGAATGGATGAAAACGGGAAGAATTCCAGAATCGGCCTTTCATAAATCTGGAAAGATTCCAAAGCAATTCGTACATCCAGCATCAAAATGACATTCTACCATACATGCAGAAACTTGGACTAATGACCCAAAAACTGACGGATTCAGTAACGAAAGAAAATATGTACTACGTCCCAAGCATGAACAGAGTAGACGTTCTCTCCAGAATTTCTGAAGTAATCAACAAGGACACAAGACATCTATTCTTGCTCTCATTTCAAAACGTATTTGCCTCATTTTTTCTTCTTTCGTTTGGTTGTACATTGCTCAGCAAAGTGGGAAGAGCTCAATCCAACAATGTTTTGTAAAAATGCAGCATTTTACAAGACACATGATTATAGCCATTGCATTGCCAATTGCTGTTCAACACAACATCGATTCTGTTGCAAGTATTTACACCAGGCAAGAACACAAATTTACAGACCGAAAAAGTTGTAGGAATAAGGAGTGAGGTTGAAAAGTGTG
>CAJDSM010070837.1:0-12205 GCA_903981925.1 Ostrea lurida
GACCCCGTCTAAAAACTGACTTAGCATCAGATTGAATAGACCTCCATTGGCGTTAAAAAAGAAGGGGACTCTACTTAAAAACATCGGGTCTGTTGAGGAGGACCTTGAGAGCAAAGATGACAAGAAGAGCACCATCTGGGAAGAAGACAACCTGTGTAGAATTGAAAACAGTTCATACTTTAACATATAAATTGACAAAGTAAACAATGTGTTAAACGTCATCATAGTCCCAAAACCATATATACAAAGACGAGTGTATGACAACACGGACCTCCGACAAAAGCGACGACAGGATCAGGTGCCATGGAGGAGTAAGCATCCTCTGCTGATCGGTCTCACCCGCCGAAGCTGTATCGAAGCTGCATAGTTTGAATCGCACAATGGTAATTGTTCTCAAAGACAACAATATTTTCTTTTTCAAAGCTGTATTGTGGAAATCGTGAAATTGTTATTATTTTTGAAATAAAACAATGCATTCTTTAAAATCAAATATTGCATTTCAAAAAGCTGCACAGTGCCGACTATATATTTATCATTAGTTTCTAAGATTTGTTAAAGATATCTGTACAAAGAAACACTAATAAAATTACGTTCCTGAAATTTTGAAATGAATAAATATTTCGAATTTTTGGACATAAAATGAGTAAAAATATCAAACACCAATTAGTCTTGAAAGAAAAATGTAAACACCTGCTGCTATCTATATTAAAAACATCAATGAAGGATAACGCGAAAGTTGATACAATTTCAATGTAAGGGTTTCAACAGTCATGTTTAAAATAACATTTCGCAAATTCTATGCTGGTCATAACGATCTAGTTTGCAAGTATGACCTGCTACTACGTCAAATTCTGTCTGTTAAAAGTGTGTGTTTTATATAAATTGTTCAGTCGTTTTTCAAACACTGATTTTGACTACGGACTACGCAGTTTACCTGATCAAAACAAAGGGCTCAAAGCGAGTGTGACCGGACGACAGGGGGTGCTTACTCTCCCTAGGCACTTGTTTTCACCTCTAGTGTGTCCAAGGGTCCGTGTTTGCCCAACTGTTGATTTGTATTCTATTTGGGGCTTAGTTCTTAGGATTTATTTTAGAATCCATATTTGATGTTCACCACTTGTGGCATATGCAGTTTTACAATACGTCTGAAGTTGCTCCTTCACAGCTGTCAATATTATGTGAGGGCTTGGTGAACCATTTACTAGATCCAGCAATGTATTTTTGTTTGTAAGGGGTTTTGGAATCCAGTATAGGTACAGTAATTCATATTCCTCCGTCCCGTGAACTGGGATATTACCTTACATATAGATATATAGATGATGTGCTGGTCTACCAGTTAACAATTATATAATTTTCATTAATTTATGTCCATTTGATATATCCCACGACACGTCGATATAAAGGACACCGACAGAACTGACAGACTGCTTCATATTTGGATATTTTACTTAAACAGTGACTCTAATGGCAGACTGACAACTACCATTATATGATAAGCGTGAATGACTTTTAACTTTTTGACAATCGTCACCTTTCCCTTTCTATGTAAGTAATATACCACTATCACTGCTTATAGGTGTGTATATCTTCGCAGTTGATATCGATACGCAATGACATGCTATGCGCTATGCGGATTTTTTAAAGCGAGGCCAACTGCAACAAAAAAGTTGAAGTTGCAGGTTATAACGAATCTCGTCAAAGTCATCATTTCGCAATTCTACGGTCGCTATTTAAGATGACCTTGTTTGCGATTACATATTATCACTAAGTCATACGTTGACTGATTTTGTTGTCATACCCTCTTTGTTAGACTGTCGTTTTTCTACTAGACTGTTGACTACGGGTAATCCGGTTTACTTTATTTCGACAAGGGCTCACGGCGGGTGTGATCGGTCGCAGAGGATGCTTATTCCTCCATGGCACCTGATCCTACCTTCGCTTTTGTCGGATGTGCGTGTTGCCCTACATCCGATTTTGTATACTGTTTTGTGGATTATGATTCGTTTGACACGCCATAGTAAACATTCCAATGTTAACTTCGCCTTTTTGTATCTCATGGATTCATTTTTATAAAATATATTAAAACACATAGAAAATATCTTATAACCGTAATCCCTCAAATTTTTCGACCCTCTAATTTTTCGACACTTTCTGAATCTTGGGGAAATATCAGTTTTGAAAAAGGTCTAATTTTTTTTTTACACTTGAGAAAAAATTATGATGAAAAAAATCGTCAGTTGAGGAAGGGCCCTAGGGGGTTCGTGTTAATAATTTCTTACTGATTTGAAAGACTATGGCTCTTAAATGATTATATCTTATCTTTAATTCCCATAATTCTTCAACGTTTTCGTCCCTTTTGTTTAATTCTTGTGTTGTATACAATCCTGTACATAATGTGAAAGCGTGTGTTGCTAATCTGCATTGGATCCGCCATTTACTTTCACTTTCGCTTTGATAACGCGTTCCATTTTCTATTCCAAAGTCGTATATGACAATCTTCGTCGTTTGTCGCAAGATCGTCGTTTTCTTCCATGTGCACAACACTTACATGTAGTTTTTACTGATGATAAGCACTGATGACAAGCAAAATCGACAGAATTAACTCCGAGATCTCCTAGAGTGTTACTCGAATTGTCTCCATCGAGAGGTTAATGGGGTGAGCGGAATATAACAACTAGATTATACGGCTTTCACTCAGTGTTTAATGCCGGTCCGTAAACTTGTGTATGATCCAGGCTCTAGTAAATATCGATCTTTCCGGTAAGGAAATCTTACCAAAAGTTTTCAAATTCTAATTTTTCGACACTTTTGCAAAATCCTGAAAACGTGTGTATTTCAGTGTCGAAATATTTGAGGAATTACGGTATATGTTTTACAAGATATCTTCTAAACTTTATAATAAGATGCCTTATTTTTCATCAAGATTACGAGATACCTTATAAAGTATACGAGATATCTTATGAACTTCAGTTATACCGAGCTTCGACCCGTCCGCAAAGCAAGGCTCTAAAGGTAACACGTATGTAAAGAAAAAAGTCAAATTCAGAAAGAGAAAAGAAATCATCCCGACATACGTTCAAGGAAATTTTCGTGGCCCATGAAGGGCGCCGCCATTTTGTTTTATTCATTAGTTGCTTCAACAAATATTCGAGTAAACTTAACTGGCACAAATATGTGACTCTGACATGTAATTTGTGATTCAAACAATAATTTGTTCAAAATGAATAATAAAAATTCTTTTTATTATAGTTTTTACCTAATGATTGATAGAAAACTAGACCAGTACGACTTAGTAGATGAACGAGTTCATGGTTCCAATAAATAAAAATATATATTACATGCGCTTACCTTTTTGCAAATTTAATTTAATTTTCTTGGTTGATTTTGTTTATCTATAGAACATGTAGTCTTTAAGATTGCAAACGGGATGTATTCTTGTTGTTTATAATCGTTTGGTTTGAAAGAAAACATCGACGTTAGATGTAGCGTCACAATGCACTACTTACGCCTCGATGCTAGATGTAACGTCACAATGCACTATTTACGCCAGTTGACGTTATATTTCCCGCGTTAAATGAATGGGCGAATCATATAATTATCCTCATCGATCTCCCCATTAATATTTGTATGTTGCCAGGGGTTTAACACATAACCGATTTCATAAATAAAATACGTCCGGTAAATACTATTTCACTAAATTTTAATTATGCAAAGACCATTTTCATGTTTCGCTCGGTCCAACGGTCGCACCTATATATTATAAGATACATCCATAATTTATGGAAAGGTAGATACTCATTATACTACATTATATTGATAAGCGTGATGACTTTGACTTTGCAATCGTCAACTTTCCTTTTCTATGTAGTAAATATCCACTATCACCTGCTTATGGTGTGATATCTCCCAGTTGATTCGATACGCAGGAGCTTGCTATGGCGTATGCGGACTTTTTAAAGCGAGGCCAACTACTAACAAAAAAGTTGATGCTGCAGGGTTTATAACGAAATCTCGTTTTAAAGTCATATTTCGCAAATTCTACGGTCGCTATAATGACCTTGTTTGCGATTACAAATTATCACTAAGTCATATGTTGACTGATTTGTTTCATACCCTTTTGTTAGACTGTCATTTTCCTACTAGATTTGACTACGGGTAATCCCGTTTACTTTATTTCGACTAAGGGCTCACGGCGGGTGTGACCGGTCAGCAGAGGATGCTTACTCCTCCATGGCACCTGATCCTACCTTCGCTTTTGTCGGAGGTCCGTGTTGCCCTACACTCGATTTTGTATATGTTTTTGGATATATGATTACGTTTGACACAATGTTAACTTCGCCTTTTTGTATCTCATTAATTTTGATAAGAAATCTTATAAAGTGTATGAGATATCTTACACGAATACTATTACTATATAAGATATCTCATATATTCTTAAATGAAAATATATCTTGTAAAGAAAACGAATATAAGATATGTCTTTCTCAACTTATTGATATGTAAGAATTTGACTTGTTCTGCGTATGGTAAGTTTTTGAATCGAGGCAGACTACTTAGAAAACAAAGTTATTGTTGCAGGGGTTTCAACAGTTACGTTTAAGGCAGCATTTCGTAAAAATCTATGGTCGTTTATAACGATTTAGTTTACTAGTATGAAGTACCATTGAGTCTAATGCTGTGTTTCATACCATTGTTAAGTAGCTTTTCACACACTTGATTTGACTACGGATTGTTCCGTTTACCTAATCAAGACAATGGACTCATGGCGGGTGTGAGCGGTCGACAGGAGATGTTACCTCCTCTAGGCACCTTGATCCCACCTTTATTGTGGTCAAGGTGTCCGTGTTTGCTGAACTCTTGTTTTTGTTATTCTTTCAAATGGGACTTAAACGAGATATTGATCACTGTTCGTTATCTTTGCCTTTACATTAAAGATTACATGTATATTGTTTCCTGTGAAAATAATGATTATTTTGTACTACATTGTTTTGATTGCATTTGATGTTACTGTTTTCCAATTGTACACAGGTTGTCTTATTCCAAGGACGATTCAGTCTTGTCCTTTATGCTTTCAAGGTCATGAGCCAGATGTTTTAAGTGGATCTTTCTTCTTTCTAGCACCAATTGGTGCTCTATTCAATCCGATGCTAAATCGTTTTTTTTAAATAAGACCGATGATGTGATTGTCCTCAGTCCTAACAACCAAGAGGGGCCCAATCAAACCGATGTTCGATTACTTGTATTCGGAGGAGGGGGATTTTAAAGAAGGGATATTGAAATTATTTTCAAATAGTCTTTTTAATAGAACTTTTACCGTCATGAGACGGTGCTTTATTACAAAGCCCAATAGTAACAATAGTAGAGCTTGAAGTTCCTTTGGCTGCTAGATAACCCGTATGGATGACTTTCCCGGTCACACTGTTGCTGTATCCGTGATCCTCATCGTCTGTATACACAGTCTCCTCTCTGCAATACATTCCCTCAACCCGTTGGCATAGGTGGTATATCTCAGCAAATAGAACGGTTTAGATTTTAGGAAGTTGAATTTCTGTCGAGTAGGAACCATCATTTCTGAAATTCAATGAAAATTTATCTGAAAAATGTTCACTAGTTTTGAACACCCTCCTACAAACCCGATACATAGGGATCAGCTCTTGTCCTAGTCAGAATTTTTATATATTTATAGGATGTAAAGGCAAAGATAACGAACAGCGACCAATCTTGTAAGTTCTAAATAGAATACAAAAACAAGAGTTGGGAAATCACGGACCACTGGACACACCAGAGGTGGGATCAGGTGCCTCGGAGGAGTAAGCATCCCCTGTTGACCGGTCACACCCGCCGTGAGCCCATAGTCTTGATCAGGTAAACGGAACAATCCGTACTCAAATCAGTGTGTGAAAAACGGCTTAACAATGGCTATGAAACACACCAGACAGCATTTGACTCATTGGTAGGTCATATTGGTAAACCAAATCATTATAACGACCATAGAATTTACAAAATGTTGTCTTTAAATGTGACTGATTTATGAGGATTTATGAAAAAGGTCATTGTTTGTTGTTCGTTGTATTCATAAGAATGCACGGAACTATTATTATTGTTGGGCATGGCGCAGTGATAATTTTATTAGTGTATGATATAGGTCTAAACATAATAATACTTAAAGAATATTCATTGTGTCAATGAAATTAAGAAATTTAATAATACACCTATGAATAGAAGGTGAAATTTTGAAAGAAGTTTTTACACTTAGATAATCTATAAAATTGGTATTTTTATCCCTATTGTGTCGGTGTGTACAAGTACAATTTATAAATAAAAGCATAAAGGAAGAGGCGAAGACAACAAACAGGCTTAAACAGAACACAAAACAAAGGTCTGGCAAATACAGACCCATGAATATACACCAGAGGTGGGATCTGGTGCCTTGGATGAGTAAGCATCCCCTGCTTACCTTCACACCCATCGCAAGCCTATTGTCTTGGCAAGGTAAACGCAGTAATTCGTCATCAAATCTGTTGATACAGAACGACTTAACAATTGCTATGAAACACGTCAGACATGACTCAACGACAGGTTGTATTTGTTATCTAGATCGATATAACGACCGTAGCATTTGCAAAATATTGACTTTAAACGTGGATGGTTCTATTCTAAGTTGTACCTGCAACAGTAGTTAATTTCTGTATTCCTGCCATAACTTCCACTTGGTAATACTCCTCCAGCACCGTTTGCATTTCTTGAGTCTTCGTCATCCCAATGAACGCTTCCACTTCGGAAAGCTTGAATTACAGATCAGAAGTTGAGCAGATAAACCAAAGTCAAATCGCTAATGCATATATATTTAGAATCAAGTAAGGAAAACCATTACTGAGNCCAGAAGTTGCGCAGATAAAACATAAAGTCAAATCGCTAATGCATATATTCTTAGAATCAAGTAAGGAAAACCATTACTGAGATCCATGGCTTAAGGTTCGAATCTCCTCGCCGTTGACAGAAAGGTTTTGCTATTAATCGTAGATTTGTAATAACAATATCAGTAAGAAATACACATGTTGAATTACCTCCAGGGGGACACGTATTTCCATGCTTCATAATGCAGTAGTTCCCTTTTGGCCAGTAACCCTCGTCATTGAAATCATTAGGGTCTTTCGTGCAGTAAGAGAAATTTAGATTCCTTGAACTGGTTCCACTGATGCCTGAAGAACCAGATTGATTTTCAAACCTCACTATTCTGCAGTATATCTAATTTTTATCTATGTATCAAAGCTAATTGACATGCATGACAAAATCGTAAATGCACACCCAGAAATGGTTTATACTTATATTGTATTGAGATATGGATGTAGGCGGATAGAATGGGACATTTAAACATTAGTAAGGGGGCATAAAATGTAATATTTGATTTCTTGATGACTTGCAGTAGTCAACACTCGCAATTTGGTATTCTTGTATGATGCTCCTTAAAGTGTAACGAGACATGGTATGTTTACATTATTAATTTGATAAAGTTGCGTACAAAATGCTGCATATACATATATAGACTGTTTCCTCGTAGACTTGAGGCACTAAGATATACGTATCTTCTTTTCGTGCCCATGGCGTCCCTTCGGAATAAATCTGGTGGTCTATGTAACCTTTACATTTTCGCTCTCACTGGTTAATGGAATTCATACAACAATCAAATTTTATCATATGACAATTTACCAAAGAAATGGTGTCCGGATTCTAATTGGTTTTTGTTATATATGGTCCTCATTATCTTGATTCTCTCCACCCTCCAACCACCCCGAGGGACATCCGGTCTTGGTTTAATCAAAGTATATGTTCCCCTTGGCTCATTTCACTGAAAAGGAAAATATGACATAAATTCATTACTCAGAAAATTTTCAATTATATCCCAAAGATTTTAATTCTGTATAATACCTACACAACCACCATTTTTAAGGTCTGATATCAAACAAAAATATCACAGAGAAGATTAAGAAAAACCGAAAGATTTTTGTTCTGTATATCTCAAAATAGTCAAAACTTGCTTAAATTGCAAATGTTTACTTTGGTTGATTTTTTAGTGGACCTATGTGTTTTGTTCGACCATCAGAATTAATCATTCTACGGGTAGGTGTATATAGATGGTGCTAAACTCAATTAAGAAAACAATACATTCGGGAAAATTTCTCATTTTGAATTGGCTAAGATGGCTTAAAACATTAAAATTACCCAGATAAGGAACTAAGTTGTTATTATTATTATCATTTTACATTTTGCAATTAGTTTTAGACATTATGTGAATATATCGATCTGTTCTGTACATTTTTTCAAGGCATAGATTACAAGGCGATTAACATGCACAGTTCCAAAACAATTCCAAGTAATGAGAAGGGAACCTGAATCTTTGATATCTACTCTGCGATGTTGGAATACGTCAGAGCAATTTATCCAAACAGTACCTAAATATCGGACTTTCAATGGTGCTTTTCTAATCCATGGAACAAAAGCACAGATACAGTGCATTGTCTAAATTTGCTTTTATTTCTAGGATATTTGCATAACCTGATGCCAAATTCCTTTATTATATTCTATTCTATTATTCAGTACAACCTTTGATTTAGTCAGTATTTTGCTGCTAATTAAGTGCAAAATACAATTGTTTAGTAGAACGTCATATATAGGTCCTTTCTTAAAGGATTGTACTATTACACTATCGTATATAGAGGTAAATGATGCATTGAATATCAAATAATTCACCAATCAGTATTTATTTACTGTCGATAATTTAAATGAATAAAAAAGCAAACCTGCTGAAATAACAGAAACAAAGGAGATCAGGAGAGTCCATTGTCTGAAACTGTCCATCTTCTGATAGTGCGTACCTTGATTATAATAATACCAGAAGGGATTTTTAAATAAAAACATTTTATCACTTTATCACTTGTACACAAATCTAGTAATGCACAATGGAAAGGCGAATACATGTACATGTATAACAAACAGTGAGGAATGATATATATCTTTGAACATATCATAATCCAATTTGTTGGATGGATTCTGCTTCCAAATTCTGAATAATACACGTAATAGTATTGCACATGTCAGGCATCATCATACATGTGTTTGTGTGTAAAAACAGTACTTATAAAACATTCCGATTTTGATAAAAGACCGAAACTAGTTTTTACTAGAATTCCATGTCCGTTTGTCAAAATAATTTGGAATTGACACTTAAGCAAATATCATATATATTCCTACAAAGCAAGATACATGAGCTTTGTGTTGTTTTAATAAAGGGATGTGCGTCCGTCTTGTTTCAATAATGATGTTCATTCGATACATTTGCGACGAGTGATCCTGTTTACTTTTTTTCGACTGGGTGCCCACGGTGTGTGTGACAGATCGGCAGAGGATGCTTACCCCTCTGGTGTGTCTAGGGGCCGTGTATGCCCTACATTTGTTTTTGTATTCCAATTGGGACTTAAAGAGATTGATCACTCTCCTTTATCTATGTATTTTCGAAAGTACCAAATGCAGGTGTTTGCTGTATAAATATTGCAAATCAACAATGTAAAATATATTATTGATAGACAAAATGACCAGTTGAAAATCAGAGTGAAATTTTTTTTTTCTTCACACAAAGTCTGCCTCATAAGAATATAAGCAATCAGCTAATAAAGAATAGTAATACCCGCCCCTGAGTAATCCAATAAACTACCAAAAATACCTGATCACCAAAGACTACTTAGATATTGACAATGCTACTTGTAAGCCTATTTAACAACAGACATAGATATATACACAATTTTGATTTAAGGAAAATGTATTCCTCGAATAATGCAACCAGCTAATAGAATTATGAAATAGCTTCATTTTGGCATTCTTAGTCGACAAATAACGAAGCACTGAAAATTTTGAGCAGCTTACCGTGTTCCAAATGAATGCAAACCAAGTTTCATGTTACCGTTTATACTTCACATCATAATCAATATGCAAATTAAATGATGCAGACTTCCATGTTCATAGTTGTGTTGTGTACGTTGTATGATCTCCAGATTCCCCAATTATGAATTGTGTTCTAGGAGATGTGTATCAGGAAAAAAGTAATTTTGCATTTATGATACAAATAAATTCTGCAAAATGAAAAATAAACACTCATTCTGAGTTGGCAACCAGCTTTCAACAATTGGGCACCAAAAAGTCACGTTGGACGTTGCCTACGTGCCACTAGTCTCAATATAGTCAATTACGTGAAACACATTCACGTGAAGTAGAATTCAGTAAAATATCTGTATCTCGAATATGAGTTACATATATTTGGAAAACAGGCTTTTATCAAAGCCGATCGCCGGTTCCGACCGTATTTTCTATGTACATGGAAAACATTTTGAAATCTTCTGATGTCTCAAGAACTGTAACCTTGAATCTCGAAGTGTATTCAAGGTTTTAAGAGCTAACTTCATCTAGTTTGTCTCAAAGCGCAGCCATGTTCTCGATATGTTAAAAAGATACCTGACCAGGGGCATTCGAGGACTCTGTGTGAAATTCAACCTATACCTTCGTTACAAGCAGGGCTCATCACCTCACATATTCAGAGCCACGGCTAATGACGCCAGTTCTAACATCTAACCATATGTGATGTTCCCAAGTCACGGTAACTAGTAAGACAATTCAGGTATTTATTGCAGTCTTCGGACATAAAACCAATAAAGTTACAGCCATATTATACTTAATCCCATCCGATATCATGATTGACTTCCTAATACATAGACCCAAAGACTTTCAAAGCGCACATTAAGTTAATGATCATGAAAACGGCAATGTGCCAAATGATATATGTTTCATCATTAATACGGACAATAAAGATTATGCCAAGGAAAATGAAGATGGACAAGCCAACTTCTGAAAGGAAAATTTGTGATTTGACTATAAATTTATCCGTTTTCATTTTCAAGATATATGGCTCACGGTGGATGTGACCTGTCAACAGGAGATGGTTACTACTCCTAGGCACCACATCCCATCTCTGTTTTGTCAAGGCATCCATATTTAACCCCTTGATCACTTATTTCTATCTTCACTTTTTCACTGATCACTTCACATATTCCCAGCCACTAATTCTTCATTGATAATAATTTATTGAGTTTAGTACTTGCTGGAAAAGAAATCTTTGCTTATCAAAGGTACATTTTATCACTCTGAAAATAGAAAATTAACGTAATTGGTAAATCAAATTGATAGTAATAGTTTTGTTTTCAAATTTTGATATTGATTTTCCTGCTTACCTAACATCAAATTAGCTAACAGCTGTTGCCTTATCTGATTTCTGCATTCTACGTATGTCAGCTAAAAGCACTTGTAGAATGTGTGATCAAGTACCACTATATCAATTCTTTAAAAACTTGAAGGGATAAACATTTGAATGACTACTAACCTAAATATTAACATATCAATTTGTACGTTCATTTGTATTTTGCCTGTTTGGGAAGACATATAGCTCGTGTTTGACAAAAATAGCAATATTATCAAACTATATCCCCATATAGCTAGGTTTTCCCGGTAAATTGTACTCTAAAGTAGGATTCCCTTTCGAAATGTTCGTAATAAAAAAGTTCAAGAACTTGTGTGCAGTCCTTTTGTTATAACATCTGGACAACAAAATAAATTCAAATAAAAAAATAAGTTCAGAAAACATCAGTGTGTTCATACATCAGGCACTCTTGCGAAATAATACAACTACTCCTGGGTGGTGTAACCGGTCGACAGGGGACGCTTACTTCTAGGCACCTGATTCTATGGTATCTTCAAGGGTCCGTTTTTAGTAATGGTAGCATCGTTTAGGGGTAAAAAAAAATCCCGCAATATAAATCATACACGGTACCAATTTTGATGCACCAGATGCGCATTTTGACAAATTATGTCTCTTCAGTGATGCTCAAACCGAAATGTTGGAAATCCGAAACATGAAATTTAAACTATAATAAAAGTGAACAATGTAGTGCCAAAGATTGGAGCTAAATACTTCGATGGATCAGAGCTATGCCTGAGGGAGATAATCCTTGATTTTGAGTGTTGTTTTTCGGGTGTTGGAAGACGAAACGGGCAACAAGGAACATCCCGAGGTGATATATTTTGCATTAATTTATACTAATGATTTGAACTGAAAACTTTTCATAGATTAAAATATATATTGAAAAATTACCAGTGTGAT
>CAJDSM010070838.1:0-15327 GCA_903981925.1 Ostrea lurida
TTGCATCTACAGACGGACGGACGAACAACCCATTCCAGTATGGTAATCCGGAAAGCTTTTATAATAAGATGTATGATGGAATAAAGTATGGCGCCACGCGTGAAACAACACAAACGATATGAAGACAGTAACAGTTCGTCAAAACGGTCACGACCCAAGCATCAGTACAAGATTAAAACACCGACTGATTAAAAAACCCAGACACAGAAAATCACACCAATAGATCTAGTTCTACGGGCCTACAAAAATTACTCGCATTTTACGATTAATTCCCATTAGGGGAGGAAATTGAAGGTTACCAAACCACGTATGTTTACTGAGAGAGCCATGTAACCATGAAACCTTACAAGACCTTTAATTCCCCACACCGCTATTCCGTCAACAGTAAACGCCAATGAGAACCCTCTAAGAAAAACAACAGAAACCATATGTATCATTTAAACTAACTGGAAACGATATGTATGCTAACTTGGCTAACAGAGGAGAAAATTAATTAGGCCTAGGGCTAAAATTCCCTCCAAACGATGAGCGTACACTTTTAAAAACTTTGAAAATGCTCCATTATTTTACTCTTGTTTTTTTGCCGAGCGCAGGAAGGATCACAATGTACTCAGAATATGAAAGAAAAGGATTGGGACTCTATCGTGGGTTCACTCATGTAATTTTTAGGTCGAAATGCAATGGCATCCAGAAAGAGGTGACAAAACATAACGAGCATGGCTGGTGAAACTACCGATTGTTAAGGAAAAGGAAAATACAATGGCAAAGGTTCTAAGAAAATTCATCAAGTCCGGCACTATCTTAATTCTAGATTCGGCACTTAAATGCCGCGAACGCACAATGTCCAGGGACTTGAGGCATTGAGATAAACCGACGACTCCATGGTATATAAACCTCACCCTCAAAGATTTAAAAAAAAATATATAAAAATATAAATAGCGAAAAATGGTTAGCGAAATGTTATGATTTGACAAAATTCAAAAAGAAACAAAAAAGTAAGAAATTGTATAAGTCAAAGAAAAATAAATTTCTATTGCATGTTGAACCTGGGTTCTCAATAGTGAAGCTTGAATTTCTTCCTTGGACTTGACCTAAATTCATCTTACCCTTCAAGTCCAAAGATGAGTATTGGCTAACTATGACAACTTAGTTTTTGGAACCCCGTGCAAAGTTTTCGTATCCATCATCTATCACAGATGACCTCTCTACGAAAATACAATATCGCTCTGCAACTGTGATTAAGAGTGAAATAATAATAATAGAGGTATATTTGCATAATTACAAAATACAAACTATCATCGGTAAAACGCTAATGTGAACAGGCTGCTACTATGCTCTTGTGTCTACGATTAATTGAACTATGCTAAGTATATTCCGTTAAAAGAGATTTTTCAAATTAACAATAAGATAAATAGTATCAGTAACTACTGAGAAACAAATAAGCAATTTAGGTACAAAAGTAAAATTTTTCTCACCTCCGAAAGTACATTATTGTAATTTAAACACGGTTTTTCTGGTGAAGCAATCTTATGTAAAAAAGGATAAAAACAACGCGCCTTAACGACAAGAAATGTTGACTTCTAAGACAAGAAAGCTAATTACGTAACAAGACATTAAACAGAAGTATGCTGAATAAAATAATAATTGACGACTAAAACATTTATTGAACCTACCCTAATCATTAAAAAGTAGCAGAATATTTACATTATAGAGATATCAGAAATCCAAAATACATGCTCCGGACCATAGGTCCGCGCCCTCCCCGGTAATCGCCCTCTGCATTAAGAGCAACCATATCATTCAATACCAATCAACCTAAAAGAAGACTATCTCAGGAACGAAAATTGAGGTGTTTCACTTTGCTTCTTACAGGAAGTTAAGGGTCAGATTATGAGCAGAAAAATTACCCTACAATTAAAAATAATTCGTTGGTCTCTCGATATTTGTCAAAGCGATATAGACGCTTCTAGATCTGGCATCTAATGAAGAACCCTGCTGAGCGTGACAAGAGAAAAATACTCCTTCCAGATCGCGAAATCATCGAGATTGTAACATGGCAGAGGAAATATCAGCTGAAACTGAAATATCAAACACCGGTTGGAGTAAGTGGTCTCTTATCTCCTGCAACACTAGAGTCAGAAGAAAGGGGTGTCTTACAGGAATAGGGTATAATGAGAAAACGAGCAACACACATGGAATGAATCATCGAGCGTTATAGAGTATGATTATGGCGCATTAGAATTATCATCTATATTAGTTGAGTAGTCATGGAGAAGCTAAGACGATAATATATCTAAGCGAGTTGAACGAAACAAAAACAATACGCCCTTGATAAGCATAATAGGTGCATGGTAGCAAGTCTGGACGTCCTAAGCCCAAAATAGCACGATGATCTATGTTAATGTCAGTAGAAGGTTTCTAGTAGCTTTGACTGGTGACTCGGAGTGACTTTGAAGCGAAAACAATAGGACATCCTTCCTCTCACTCATTCGTAATGCCAAATTTACCCGCTAGTGTGTCAATAATCTACGAGCAAGCTTAACAAGTTCTACATCTGCATCAATATGACCTACATTTGTCTATATGGCTATTCCATCAGAGAATGAGAGTACGCGGCGAGGGCGAGGCATTTTCTATTTAAACTTGGTTATTGTATTATTAATTTCACACTTGTTGGGTCGCGTATAAAATTGTAATACTTTGTACCTTGGATCACTTCTCAAGCAACTTATATGCGGAAGAGATCTGAAAAAGAGAGGGCAGTCACAGAGTACAAAAGACTTAATCCGTGCTACGCACCTTTATCAAAGCAAGACCCTAGACGGTTGCACAGCAGTGCTAAGAAACTGATATGGCAGACGCAGCGAAATTAATCCGTAACACGAGAGATGGAATGTACATACACCACACAAGCAGGAAATCTTAAATCTGAAAGGCGTCGCGAAGCCGATGAACACCCGAGTGTGCGTTCTGGAAATAGCTTAGTTAGGACAATGTAGCAGAATGTCAGAGAATCATCGTAAGCGCAGGAAAGGATTAAGTAAAATTGTGCTCACACATAAAGGAATGAGGAGGAGACATTGTTTGCTTTAATAGGCAAAGTGTAAAGCCAAGACTCGTCATCATAGGAAAACTTGTAGGGCACGACCAGAGATAAAGACTGGTATTGGCAGGACCCTATGCCAGACTTGTACCTTATACTCCAATATCGCAAGTTATATTTACTTAATTGCTATCTCATAAGCATAGAATAATTAGATACATTATTACGCCGTATAAGTCTGCCGCAATATATGAATCCACACAATAAATTTGTACGGAACTGCACTGCTATTCTTTGACTTGTTACTTTCATTATCGTAAGACTTTACTATGTCGATGACAAAAGACATGCAAGGCTAGTTGATATATTCATCTATTTCTACGAAGCATTCGTGATTTCATTGACAATTACAGGTTCTCATTGAAAGGCATAATCATTTGCTGAATAGTACGCAGGAAATGTGGAGAGCCGTAACTATTTCAATGAGATATTCATAGTTCTGATGTCGGAAATCAATAACTGCGTAAACTCACATAACATACTGTCAGACTAGAGACAAAGTCGAATAACCAAAATTTCTCATTCACAGACAAGAAGTGCGTAGACAACAACGACAGCTTTATGTTGAGTATCAATTTGTCAAAAGGACATGGACAATATACTTATGAGTACTCTACATATTTCAATCTTTAAATGGATTTAAAAGTTTAGTCAGCCTATCTTCCAGGCAGACAAAAATCCGGAACACGTCATAATCATTCAGCAAAGTACACCGATTGTCTTTCCATTAAGCCTTGTTTATTTTACATAAAGAGATTTTGTGACAGAATTCCCTCTCGAAATTAGTTGGCGTTTTAAAAACAAAAAGCAGAATGTGAGAGACAGCATAGTAACCTGTATAAACCGTAGCAAAGTCGGATGTCTCAGAATGAATCTTGTAAATATTGTCGGTAATTTCAGACGGAACATGAATAACTAGATATTCAAAATATAGGTAAACAAAAATCATGGGCTAAGACCTTGTATTCCCACGTGAGCGAAGACATTACAGTGTATATTGTACTAGTGAATCTTAAGCCGACGTCATATTAAGTAATGTTCCAATACAACATGCGAGATCTAGTCTTCTATGATACAGTTGTATCTCAGCACAGCAGCGAGTGAGAGGCGAGGAGTTAAAAGAGCAAATTGCAGGGGGGCGAGAGAGAGAAGATTCAAATAAATGGTCAAGATCCGAAGGACGTTAAGGATGAATTTAAGTGCCAAGTCACAGGAAGAAATGTTCCACAATTAATTGCAGTAAACCCATGTCTAACATCAAATCAATTAAGATGTATAATAACATGTGCTGGATTTGTTTAGAAATAATGAAATAAGTAACATAGTGTTGGTCCACTATTGATGATGATGTAAAAGTATATTTATGAGTCTTTATTTCATTCATACATACGTATTAGAGAGCCGAGGGGAGAGGTGCCGGTCGATTTCTCGCTGTGCAAAGTAGAGTGAGTAGTATAGTAGGAGATTTCTACTGCTTGTGCCGACGAAGCGACTAGAACTTTAAGGATTTGTCTCACGGGTACTGAAGGAGCTGTAATATTGAAACCGCAGCCATTCTTAGCATTTCTCGGTAACTGCGATGATCGACGACAACAGCCACGGGTGACGCTAACTTCGCCTCTGACAGTTGAGTACGCTCGGGTGTTTGTCCTCCAGAGGTCCCTATCTCTTGTCTTAGCAGGGCGTACTTATGAACGCTTCGAACAACCGCTCACTGCGATGAACTAGATTTACGGTCGCATACCAGAGTATAGACACAAAAGGCATCTACAGCAGGTTGAGTGTTGTTAATACATTTGTGCAACGAAGTGGATGGTTAAAAAGAGGCTCCAGTAATAGAGGTCGTCGAGGAAGACGACATCGTTGGACATAAAGTGGTATTCATTACGAAACAAGCACAGTAACACAACAAGCAAAGAGGTGCATGTTAGAGGATGATGTATGGAGGGGGAGGGTGGAGAGATATGTGGGGTTGATCTATTATTACAGAAAGACACACACCAATTCATAAATCTATATTCTATACTATCGAGTCAGGATAGACGCACATCAGGAATGACTGAATTTGATTTTGTAGCTCGCTAATCTGCTCCAGGAAGTACGTCCTGAAATAGCGTATCACGGTACGCGGGTGAAATATCTGAAACACAATGACTATAAAATTGACCATTTACGCATAATATAAAGGAGAGCACAGAGAACTCTCAATGGATTTACCCAACACAAGTTTTGTGAAGCCACGTCTCGCTGACTTGGCAAAGTTTGTGACGAGCGATTCTTAAAAAAGACTTTATATCTCTTAGCTATAATAAAAATGGTAAAATCAAATAATTAAGATGCCGAGATACTGTGATAGTCACGTCTATTTATTGTTCGGTGGGTCAGTACCGCTCAGATGTAGGCACCGGACGGTGAATTAATCAGATATTGTTTTTTTGACCTTCAGAACCTTGACTGTGATATTGGAAGTCTTGCATCCATACTTTGTCAGAAAATACTGGTGAACAGTGGTCATATTTAAGAATAAACGGTTGGATAGCTATTAACGTTTTTCGAAAGATGGAGCACACACATATGCGAATATTTCTACTAGTGTGTATTCTGTCACAAGCCCTGTATCTAAGAACGTCAAGCTGATAGCCGAACAATGAAGCTACATAGATGAGAAAGAATCTAGCTAGCGGAGAATACCAATAAAGTATATTATAAAGATATTATGATGTATTTTGAGACCCTTGACTTGATAGCAGATTTGAATCTAAACAATTTTCAAAAAATATTAAACAATTAATAGCCAATAAATTTATGAAAGGTAAACGCATGACTGTATCATAATATATCAACATGCAAGATCTATATCAAGACACACCATTACTAGTAAATAGGCGGGGCATTCCGGTATCACAACACAACAGATAACCTAAACATTTGTATGGACTTTGGTCTACAAGTATAAACTCTAAGTTCATTTGCCATATATATATAAAGTTAAACACATGAAAAGAAGAGGGCACCTATTAATTACGGCAGGAGTAAAATAATAGAGTCCAATAATACATAGATGATTACATGTGCGAGAGAATAGGAAGCCGCCAACACTTCTTAAACTGAAGGACGCGGAGTCACATTGTATTAGAGCGTAAATAAGAGAACAAAAGAGGGACTCCAATACGAGAATTTCTCATGCGAGACACTTGAGTCAGACACAGGTAATGCCATGTAAAAAATTGAAGTAAACAAGGTAGAGAAATCACACAAATGAGAGAGTCACTGCGGATGTAAGAAGTAGAAATAGAACATCCCATAATATTATTTTATAGTCTATATATGACGATAATGAGAAATAGTGATCAATAAGAGCCCTGTTCTATTTGTGTAAAGTCATTTATCACTCAGCGTCAATTCACGCTAACGTCAAGCTTCTATATGGGGCATTAGAGAGATTCATGTAATGAAGTAAAATAGAGAGAATAGACATTCATATGTACATTTAACCACTATGCAATAATGAAGATGAATTGAGGCAATTATAAATAGCGACATTGGATAGATCAGATCAACTAGACAATTTACCCAGAGACGGGCAGGAATGCATTGTAGCGTGACAATCCTAAGATCTATCAGATATATGTCTTATACAGATAACAGAACATAGAGTTGCTATATGAGCTCGTCCATGAGTCAGGTGAGAACTTTAATAAGATATCGAAAAGAGATAGGTGAAGGAGATGTAGCAGATATTTAAGTCAGTAGCCAATATACGACACTAGTCGGAGGAGACGCAGCGACAATGTGGGGCGTTTGCAGCTGACAGCTTGCCGCGCGATGACAGCACCGGACATAGGATGAAGTATGAACAAGAGGAGCCAATCTCAGCACGCTTAGTGCATAGCCGTGAGGTCATGAGCAAAAGCCGCTAACATTAAAAATGCAATATTGGGGTTACAAAAAGAGACGGGTTAAACCAGTGAGGACTCATCCAGATAATGCTAGCACATGTGCCGATAAGCTCGTTACTAAGATAAACAGTTCGGTTGGAATGGTTGGAGAACAACACAGAGTGGCGATTCTTTGGGATTGAAGAGAGATCAAGGCCTAGTATGAATCGTGAACCGTAACAAAATACTATGCGGGCAAAATCAACAAACAAGGTAGCAAGAATAGCAGAGTGATGCACATATCAGGAAAGATGCCAGGATGACAAAAAACATATGTCACACACCAGATGTGCTGAAGAAACAATTCTCGAAGAGATGAAAGATAGACACGTTAGGCACTAATAATCAGAAAATAAGAACTACGAAATGAATGTAAATTAGCTAATAGATGGTCCGAAATGGTAAGCTATTCAACAAGCCAAGCTATACATGATGATAAGTGAAAATAAGACAAATAAGAGAGAAATGGACACACACGTGCTTTTAAATAAAGACGAAATGAAGGATTTGGTGGATATCGACAAAAGAAACGTAAATTACCATTCTTTAATATATAATTGCATGTTGATTAAAACCAAGTATAAGAACTGAATCATTCTTACATCGCTATTAGGGAATCGAAGGAGAAAAGAAAGCTGCAAGCATAGTTTGTACAAAGAGACTAACTTAAATCTCACATGGCATTCTAAGATTCAAGTTCGCCAGAGTTAATAAAACTTCTAAGGTCGTGTACACTAATATCCAGAAACTTGTTGAATAAAATAATTAATGTATTTAAATCATATACTAACAAGTAAATCAGCGAAGACATAAGCAGAATATCAGTCTACGCGAGAAGGGGAGTTCTGGTTAATATTGCGCTAGATATTACAATTGCAATAAGAAATTATATCTCATTAATGTAGCAAACTTAGTACACGTTCTGCAAAGACATAAAACTGATAGTCTTTCAAGAGAGAAAATATGATTTAAACTGTTCGATACACAAGTTTGAAGGAAAAGAATTAAAAATAAACTAACAACACTCATCTGATTAGGCACAATAATTCAGTAAATGTAGCTGAAAGCAGCGCTAAATTAATGAGTAACACAGATAAACAGCTGCGAAAGATGAACTTGCGAGAGAGAGAAACTGACCAATAATAAAAAGCACGCAGTTTATACAAAGAGCTAATATATATCGCTGAACACCTGCATTGATATAAAGAGTTGACATTGAATAAGAGTAGATGTGACAGCACGAGAGAACTTAAACCAACATGATGCTTGAAGGATAATACTCAAAGAAGCAAATTTATCTACATTATATATAAATAGCTCATGCCGAGACTCAAATATTATATTTATTATCAAAGTTTGTTAAAAGTACTCAACAGCTAGAGACATACTTTATAACGATATCAAAAATCCAACTCCTATAAAAGAGAATGACATCGAGGAATTACCAATAATATACATGATTGTGTCTATAATACAGTGAACGAACTGTAGATGCAAAAGAGTTCCTGGGCTATAACGTGTATCCAACATTCCGACAGAAACAAAGGCCCATACTTGACACAAGTATAGATAACAGCATGCAGGACAAGAGATTCCACTCAGCAGTTTTAGGATCAAAAGTCAATCCAGATCCACAAAGCAAGGGAATACATGGAGTTAGCAAAGGATGTTTCTCAGGGCACAAATGTGTATATAATATATCACTACCGAGAGCAGCAACTATCACATATTCGACAATAACGATAAATAAAAACCCAATGTAGATGGACACAGAGATTACATACGTAATCGATTTTGGGGAATAAAGGGTACAAAATTCAATAATAGCTAAAGCATTTAAGATACAATGACACGTAGACAAGAGAGCGTTTTTTTTATTATATGAATAATATATATTTTTGAGCTGAGAGAGATATAAAAAACAGAGAGACACCAACTGACAATACACCGAATACAAAATAGCATGACTAAAGACAAACGCAATGACGACACTGTGAGACAATAAACAATACAATTAACCATCTCGGCTCAGCAAATGATTACTAAACATGTTGAGCAGAAGAATTATTATAAATAAAAAAAGAAAAAATCAATAACAGAGAATATCTAATTTCAGTTGATATACTGAAAATCCAAATATAAGAAAACAAAGAATATTGTTCAATCTATAACACAAACGCTATAACTGTATCATTGAATTATTATGAAGTGTTAAGCAAGCAAGCGAGTATATTAATAAGATTCTACTACACAGAAAATATTTTACAATATTGCGAAAGAGAGTGAGATAATAAACTACTAAATAGAAAGTTAACAGAGATTCTATCTATACTAGCAGACAAGATGTCAAACACAACAAAAGACACTATACTAGTAATCACAACACTTCATGAACTTTGATATAGCCTTTTGCTGTTAAACTAAACAGACTATCGAGAAATAGTTCACTTAATCTAAATTTACACATCATTGAAGCCGAACTCATTTGTCTGAAGTTTGTTCTGTATATACGTAAGAATACGTCATTCCAATACATGTGGAGTATTATCCATGAAATA
Organism: Ostrea lurida; assembly: GCA_903981925.1. NCBI lineage: Eukaryota > Metazoa > Mollusca > Bivalvia > Ostreida > Ostreidae > Ostrea > Ostrea lurida. Next base: position 9,600 of record CAJDSM010070838.1, read on the forward strand.
CTAAGAATGTATTCAGTTGTACTCAACATTATTTGCTTTACGTAAATAAGATAATACAATAGAAATCCGAGAGTATTAATACAATAACTATATTTCTTCAGCAAATTAACATCGCAACAGAATGATTCTGTGTAAGAGATCCTGAATACTGTGTAGAAACAGTGGCAACAGAAAATAAGAATTTGTTATAGAGAAAATCATATAGAATATCCTTAAACGAAAAAAAATGCGCACCAACACCAGCTGATCGAAGAGATAAGTCTGTCACACAGGGCTAGCTAATAGTACATGCTGACACAATTGGGATAAGTGATCAAAATTATCAGAGTCTTTTATCTAAGAAATAATCTAGTCAGTAAGAAATACGTTATAGTGCAATGTAACTATCGAACTGTTAATAACAGACAAAGTGCACTATAGAGCAAATTGGATGAGAACTGGAACACTAAACAGATATGAGCAACCTAAGAGCTTAATTGGTTGGAAGATCAACAATCTAAACTAGCTCATTTATACGTTCCAAGTGAGCATCAGAACAACGCTGAATTGTGATACGTTTAAGGAGATGATATCGAACATCTGAGATTGCATAGCACTATGAACACTATCCACAATGAATTACGTACAGCATTACACATACAGAGCAATATCGAATTGACTCCGTCGCAAGGATATATGTATTCACCACTACAAACAACAGATGCTAAATACTATTCTTTTAATTAAATTAAAGAGCAAGCTAAATTTCTGATTATGATTATAATAATAACGATAATAACAACTCCGAACAGTTGATATAACGCTCTAGAAATCGGAATAAAAAACATCGCACGGACAAGCGATGTGATAAATGCGTAAGAGCTAGATTCAAAGAATGTTAACAAATGAGAGAGATAATATTATAGAAGAGTCAAAAATAGTATCATCACTTTAGAAAACATTCTTCATGACAACAGTAACACAGATAATTAAGAATAAGTACATACACTGGAAAATATTGCATTTAGTAGACTTTGAATTCTAACTCGAATGTGAACATACGTTAGCAAATAAAGTTGACAACGGAATCCGTATAGTCGGAGCAGACACGGTATCGGCTTGATTGATACATTAGTCATTACAACATAACACATAGATTGAGTGTATATAGCATTGAGAAGTAGCAAGTCATAAGAGTATAGATATAGATTATCTAAGGGCTACAGACGAATTCAATAGAGTCAGAAAAATCTCATGAAAATATTTAAGTTAATTCCACTGTTCATACACTAGTTACATAAAAAGATCGTGTTTTTTATATCACTAATAATCTTCAAAATCTGCAAAAAACAAAAAATAATACAGAGCAGTAAAAAGAGAGATATAAAATAGTAACCAGCTGTTTAATTAAGAAATGTAGTGAAAAACGGATTGAAATTTGATTACAAACGATTGTTCTTTGAGATCTCTGAGTCGAAACGTTCCTTAATCCCATAGCTAAAAGTTTGCCAACATGCATTATGAGTACAGATCTCAGGATGCAGTTATGATATCTATATAATTTGATAGACAGTCGTACATAGTGTAGAAGATGTATCATACTAGAATTGATAAATGACGAGTTACAATAAACAAAAAAGAATCAATATCCAACTGCTATGGTCTGTATTGAAGTACTATATATGAATAACAGATTGTTTTGTTGGAGAAAAACTGGGTTATCTAAGAAGAGTTATTTAATGTAGGAATGACCAAAGAGCACTAGCTTACAAGCGAATGAATACGATTCTAACTTAAGGTGCAGTAGAGTAATACGCTATTAATATATCAGCACGAAGGAATTAAATGAATATAGCGTTAAAGCTGGTAACAATAGTTTAGAGTGATATATAGGATTAGTACTATGATCATCATATATTAGCTCATTTTATATTAGATATATATATAAAATGTGAAAACATTGATGTGATGAACATAACATGCGAGATTGAGATAAGGAATTCGGAGAAGAAGTGACGTAAGATGCGGACCGAGGATTGTCATGCAGCGTGAAGGCAACAACTAGGATGAAAACGAATATAAATCGTCAAATGAAATGGACGGTCATTTCTTAGGACGTACATAATAGATAGCAAGTTAGATTTATACAAAAGCAAAGTCGATGTTCAGCTGCAATCGTTTTATGCCACAAAAATGTGAAAATCGAGTTGAGCTAATTAACAAGGTAAAACATGTAGCAAGATTAGTAAGTGTAAAAGTTGTTATTGAATGAAAACACAGCAGAAAATTCCCCATTAGTTCTATGGACCAAAAGACAGAAATACATCTCCACTGCATCGAGCACTGTGAGTGTGTATTTTTCTATGCAAGAGCTACCTTAGCGAGATAATTTGCTAGATGAGAACAACATCAAAATGCTCTTCACTCATAATATGGTTACAGTTTAGAATTGTTTAACAGAATCATTACCTGTGTTATGAGAACTAATTTCGATGAAACCAACAATAAATGAGAAATAGGAAACTTAATGCTGTTTTCTAAACAATTAGTTGGTACAAGTATTAAAGTTGATGTACAAACTATGATACGGAGAGATGTCTATTATGTATGTAGGAAGGAAACCCAAAGAATTATGTAATGATTAATGAGGTACGTTTCCATATATATAATACAGAAAAAACTTAAAAAGTTGGTTTATGTATCAATATTATATGAGAGAGAAGTTTCCATTGTCTATAAAGATATACAAGGTATAGAAATTCTAAGCTAATATGAATAGACATTGGTTTATAATTTTTATTTATTCTTAAGTTCAAACTACGAAAAGAAAGATGTCTGTCTTGAGAATTTGATTATTTCAAAGGAGAGTGAAAATGATAAACCTAAAATAATGATAGCTAAAGTGATAAGTCCAGATAAAGGGGTGCAAGTGCACACGTTAATAATAGCACATTGAGAGTATACTTAGTGGAGAAATAATATGCTGATAACAGGAAAAGAATGTAAAAGAAATGGGTGATCAACACAGTTCGCTATGGATAAGAGCATGTAATAGACACAAAATTAATTTACATGAATATGTATAATAGCAACCGAATATAAGAAAAATGCATCTTAACTGTTGTCTATACATAATAAATTGCTGAAGCAGAAACACGAGGAGGATATTGACATTGATATTTGAGTGTCACTAACATGTCTGATAAATATTGGCGGTACATAACGACATGGATTCAGATAACATATGGAGTGAAATGTAGCATGTTTGTAGTATCGCTCTGTATTGATTCCTGTTGACGAAGTAATATCAAAATTTAGAATTCTAACAGCTACCGCGAACAGAAAAAGAAGATTAGAACATTGATTAATAGATAAAACACAACACGTGTGCTTAAGTCAAATCAGAACGAAGTGTTCGATGATGTGCCTTATAAAAACTGTGATGGAACCGAGGATCGTCTGTTACTGTAGGCGTACGGTACAATAATCATCGCGTATAGGCGAGCAACGATAAACTTACGTGTCCAGGCGTGTAAGCGTTTCCGCTGAAGTAAGATGAATTAATGTTATACTATAATACAATGATGATTGAGAGAGTTATACGAGGTGAAATAGAAAGGTGACTGAAGTAGAATAACAACTATAGAGCCCTGCGGAAGAGCAGATTATAAGCTTATGTGCTGTAACGCTTTCATGGGCTGAATCTATGAGGCGTCGGCAGGCGGACAGGTACGTGACCCGTATATGACCTTTATGTGAGACTATAATGTACTGATGTTAGGGAAGAAAATGATCGGGCGGGTAGGTGACGAACTTAGACGAGGATTCTATGAGTTCCAACTATATTCGTATATTGTGGACAAAACGCATATAGTGTTACGATCGTATGTGGAGAAATGGATAGAATTAGAGCCACGTGAAACTCCATTTGAATCTTCACGATAGCATACTACAGGCGAGACGAACAGAGCGACATGTATACGCACATAGTTCTCATCAGGTATTGGTAGTATATAGAGAGACTAAAAGTAAATCTTTGTAATGAATAAAGACATAACCAAACCAGTATATTGTTTTATTTAGTAATAATGTAGTTTGAACAACTTTTTCTATCAAACAAGTCTGCGAATATCTGAACACGACCTAAAGTTTTTACTATTGGCGACTTAAATCTGAGAATGACCAGTTAAATTTAGAGTAGCTACCTTGTACAAAAGTATGCTTTGGGCCTAATATATGGTAATTCAAGATTGTTCTTTAAAGAGATATACAATGAATTAAAAAGAATAACCTCAATGCATATAAAAATATTTTTTTCACTCATAAATGTGAGCTTATAATGGTCCACATTCTGCTGAGATTATGAGCTAGCTAATTAACTGAGATGACTGATCTTCTGCTAGGTAGGGTTGAAAGTTATGGATCGAGATATCAAACTGACCTTCCGTTGGGATTATGAGCAATAGTTTGGGGGTAGATTTCACAGCTGCCCATATCCTTCACTGCCAAAGGAAGCCTTTCCCCATCCTTAATGTCTTGATCCCCAATGGCTTTAATGTTAGCTTGCTGTACTTCAGAGTGTTTGGCCCAGATAATCTTTCCACTGCTGTCCATGGACATGGCTGGTTCCTCGCGACCAAGCTGTTTATGAAGAAAAAACTAGATGTGTAGGCACGCCAAATGCCCCTGCCAGCGGTAAAATTGATCTGTGATCCATGAAAGCATATAATGCACAACTTTCAATTATGTCTACATATTCTGATTTTTAATTTTACCAAGTTTCATTGAAATCCTCCAAAGCACTTAGAAGAAGTTGCGAAGACATGATGATACTGCCTTACACAAAACAAGAGACCCACAGGCCATAGCATATGTCTCAAATCTTGCATTTAAGTCTTAAATCAAATATGGAATCTATCATCTTTTAAAACATGAATTTTCAATGGAAACCATTGTGCTACTTCAATGTACAGTGCACTTGACCTTTTGACCCCAAATTCGATAGGGAAATCTTCGACCTATGGGTAGTCCATTTGTATGATACAGTGACTCTAGGTAGAAAGAATAATGCTCTGGAGGCCAGAAACCATACTGCTACTTCAATGTCTAGTGCACTTGAACTTTGACTTTTTTTTTACCCCGAATTCAATTAGGAACATCTTCATCCATGTTTAATAAATATATTTGAAAAGGTGACTCTAGGTAGGGCCAAAAAAAACAAGATGTGTGTTGTGAAACACGAATGCCCCCGTATTCCACATGCCAGTGGAAGGGGCTTGTCCTAAGGATTATGCATGTGAAATATGAAAGGTCTATCCCTTACCATTCAAAAGTTATGGCCAATGTTAAAGTTTTTGAAAAGTAGGTCAAACTTCAAGATCAAGGTCAGGAGGTCAAAAATTGTGGTACCCACGGAACATACATGTGAAATATCAAAGCCCTAGTACTTACCATTCGAAAGTTATAGCTTAGGTTAAAGTTTTTGAAAAGTAGGTCAAACTTCAAGATCAAGGTCAGGAGGTCAAAAATTGTGGTACCCACGGAACATACATGTGAAATATCAAAGCCCTAGTACTTACCATTCGAAAGTTATAGCTTAGGTTAAAGTTTTTGAAAAGTAAGTCAAACTTCAAGGTCAAGAGGTCAAAAAGTTTGGTAACCACAGAAAGGTCTTGTCAAAAGTTATAGCTAAGGTTCAAGTTATAGCCGAGGTTAAAGTTTCAAACTGAAGGACAGAATCATGACAGAT
>CAJDSM010070875.1:3899-14691 GCA_903981925.1 Ostrea lurida
AGGGAGACCGTGTGCAAATTTTAATTATATATACGATACTAATTTTGGTGCAGCGTATGTTACACATCTCGAAAAATAATTTCTCATCAGCGATGCTCGAAACCTAAAAGTTGAAAGGCCAAGGACGATAAAAGAATTTCATAGAAAAGTAAAAACTTGTATTAAGGTATTCAATGCACAACAAAAGTAAATGAATGGCATGATTTTCGTAATCATGGTACCGTTTTGAAGCTAGGGTTGATCAAATAACGATAATCCACCATTGGAAATGCAGGTATTTCCATATTGTTGTCATTTCCGACGAGATCAATCAAAGAGAAAAATAACTTTGAAGTACAAAGTACTCAAGAAAATGAATATAACAATCACAAAGATTTTAAGTTATAATGTATTAACAATGATCAAACATCTGCACATATATTCCCAGTATTAGGAATATGGATAATCATGGTTTATATGCAAGCTGAAAATGTATGCTCCCTTCAAAGATATAGCTCTGAGGGCGCATGCCAGGGCTGACAAATAGCAGTGCATGGCAAAAATTCACTTGTCCTTCCTGTGATTTTACGTGCCCTACCTAGTACCTACCACAAATTATGAAAACAAATAAACTTAGTTTGTACCGTTCTTTTATTTATTTTTCGCAGGCCAACTTTACAATTTCCATGAGGATAACTGGTTTGATGAGAAACTCGAAAAATTTGCCTCCAGTATACACGTCCGGGTACTTATTTTTGTTGTCCGTTCTTAGATTCAATGTTTAGCTATTTGTACTTTGAAATTGTTAAAATTGTCTCCATCGTCAGCCTTCTGTGTTTAACCTGCACTTTAAATTATTGGAAAGGTCTGTATTGAATAAAGACTCGTAACGACGCAGATTAGTTTATTGCAGTCCGATTGCACGATAAATTTTATGACTGGATTTTTCAAGTCTCTTGCCCGCGGACAAGTGGTCATTAAATATTCACTTGCCCATCCAGAAAATCGACCTGCCCCAGACATCGGTATAAAACGGCTAAATAAGTCCAATGGTCAGTTATACATGTAAACACACACACGTGCTGTGTCCAAATCCATTTCAATTGGGGGAAGAAATACAAAGTATGTCGCATGATTAAAACGAATACCTTGATCAACATTCAAAGGCATTGATTAATCATCCAATGAATGTTACCTGGCCAATACACAACCTCAATAGGCCTCTCACAAAAGAAACCAATTACCACAAAGAAGACGAGCGAATAAGGCGTGCCAGATGCCTATTCATAAACACCCGCTTGTTGAGTTGATCGGATATTTAAATTCCACGCCGATTTACCAGTGTGCTATGTTTTGTAAAGCAGATATTAGGTTTTCCTGCAAGAAACATGAAGAATGAACACAACACATTGAGCCCTTAATCGAAATTTTAATTAATCAAACAATTCATCAGAGTCGGTCTCACGGATGTGGGCTTAGTTTGAGATGAATTTTTTAGTTTTATTTATTTTGCGGCACTAGATGTATAACTGGATTGGTGTCGAGAGTACCCAAGATATTATATTACACTATATATATGATATTTACACTGACAATACCAGCCACATACATGTACACTGTTTTTATCCACATATTGTAAATGGTACTGCCTAGTTTGTATCCTTGTGTGGAGTAATCCTCTTTCTATTTCGGAATCATCTATCAATGTCTTACTGGCCATTTTCTGTGTGTTCCATTACATTCAGAATTTGCCTGCCGAATTTGGTACTCGCCAAATGTTAGTTGTCTTCCATCATCTTCACTAAGGACAGGGAAATCAACCAAGGCGTCACTGGCGCCAATGTTGTTCCAAGACTTTGAATTAACTCTGAACATTCTTAAACAACCCTGTTTCATGTAAAGGCAAAGATAACGAACAGTGATCAATCTCGTAAGTCCTAAATAGAATACAAAAACAAGAGTTGGGCAATCACGGACCCCTGGACACACCAGAGGTGGGATCAGGTGCCTAGGAGATGTAAACATCCCCTGTTGACCGGTCACACCCGACGTGAGCCCATAGTCTTGATCAGGTAAACGGAACAATCCGTAGTCAAATCAGTGTGTAAAAAACGGCTTAACAATGGCTATGAAACACATCATAGGATTTATTATCAAAAAATATTTCTTTGGAAATTCTACAAAATTGCATCATTCACTTGATAAAACATATTAAAGAGGAAGAAATATAAAAATAAAGATACCCCCATAAATAGATTATAACACCACTTGTTAGATTACCGACAAGATGTTCCAACCCTTTGATCGATTACGCTATTGAGGCTTGTGATTATTCAACAGCAAAGTAGATAGTATTTCACTCGCTGTGAGGACTTGAGAGTTTTTCAGAAACAAGCTTGAAGTTCATTTTGGAAAAGTTTAATTTTTACATATAGTGGGTCTTCACTCCATCTTTTGGATTAGAAGATATTGAAAATTACCGAAATATCAATTTTATTTAGCAATCTAAAAAATTGAGAGCTTACCCACTCTATTTAAAAAATTGACTTTTTATGTGTTAAACACGCATTTTATTGCAATTTTGGCGTTTGGCGTTTAAGGTGATTTTGAATGAAAGTTTTATACAATCATACTGATAAATATGTTTTTATTTTAAGATAAAAAATGGAAAATTTTCGCAAACTGGGGGGGAATTTTTCGCAGGTCTTCTTAATTGTTCCTCTGTAAGTATTCGACGTGCTTTATTCGCCCATCTTCTTACCTTCCTTACCACCAATGAACAATCCACGGCTCTACAAACAACTTTGCAGCTGAAAAGGAGGTACTCCTTAACAGTTAATAACTGCAGATTTGCAAAATATAATTACAAATTCAATGATTAATAGTGAAAAAGTATAACATTACGATCAGGAACTGCATATCTAAGCACTCTGTATTCAGTCAAATTTCATTTCATTTTATTCAGGTAAAAATATCACAGAATGTCATGATCATAAACTTAAAAATCAACAAAATGAAACTTGACATAATCTATGGCACTATGCAATTATAATAATTAAAGTATGGTTAACAACATATAATGATATAATTAAGCCTAAGGATAATCCATAAAAGCTGAAATCAGCTTATTTTCAATGGGTCCTTACTACAAAATAAATAATTAAATAGTAATATTAAATAATTAATACGAGACTAGCATTGGAATTTTGGCAGGTTTTATGAAATTGTTGCATAATGCATTGAAAAATGACATGTTTCAAGCAGATATTTTAAAACGTAAGACTTGGATTTAATTAAATAAAATTAAGCACCACAAACTCGATATGGCGTCATGAAACTTCCCTTGCCTTGCTGGCCAAAAACGACTTTACAGCTTTTTTAAAACTTTGTTTTGCACGCAACTGTTTTGTCTCTAAAATAATTGTGATCAATGTGGAATATAACAAAATTAAAGCATTTTGGTTAGTAGTTGGCCATATATGACAATAACATATTTCTATATTTCTGTGCAGAGTTCGCATTCTGCCTCCAGTCTTATCTTTTACCTTGTATACAGACCGTCCCGGTCTTTGCTCCAAAATCACATAAACTCCTCATCCCATGTATTTGTTTTTTTACCTTTTAACCCACCATTTCTCACCAACACCCAATCTCCCACCTTTAGCTTGATATCTGTAATCCTGGCATCACACCTGTTCTTCGACTCTGCTGCAGCAATCTTATCCCCTTTTCTACAATGTACTGTCATGGCCACTGTGGGTTTGGTATTCCTCATTTCCTGGATCCATTCCTAAAAAGGCAGTGTATAGGGAGTCTGGGATTCTTTTTGAACATCATATAGTGTGGAACATATCCCGTTGCTTCATTCTTCATAGCGTAAATTTAAACCAACGGGACAACATAGGATTTCCAGTCTGCTTTCTGGTCATTTTGTAAGGGACTAAGCATCTTTATCAGGGCTTTGCTTAAACGTTTGGTGGAACCGTTCCCCATAGGACGGTATGGTGGTGTCTTCGTTATCTTTATGCCTACCATCTTACATAGCTCTTTTAAGACTTTAGACTCAAAGTTTCTACCCTGGTCACAATGTATATCTTCTAGAAGTTTTCATACAGGACTTTAAAGGTTTTCATAGCTGTTTGATTCTTGTAAGGAGTAGCTTGCAAGAATCTAGTGATTGATGACCAATATATTTTCAAATCCACCCTTGGATCTCTCAAGACTCAAAAGGTCTATGCACATCAATTCCATTGCATGTGTAGTTTCAATAGGAAACAGTTTCGCTGTCGGTTTGGCAGGTGTCTTACATCGAGGACATCTTTCAATTCTCCCCCGACTTCTTTCTCTACAGAAAGCTAGAATTACCCCGCCTTGCAAGCCACAGAGTTTTCTCTTTCTAGGGGACCTGTATCCCTATGAATACCTAAACAGTCTACTTCCTTAGTACACCTTCTAGTACTTCCTCTTCCCGCTCTATCACCTGTAACTCTGTACAAAACCCCTTCAGCTAGCAGTAATCTCCACTCTCTAAAATACCTCTTTACCTCTGATGGTCCTCGCTTCATGTCCCTCTTATGTGGTCTAAATCCCCCGCCCTTCAGTCCAAGCACCGGACTAATCTTTTTATTCTCAAGTTACTCAACACGCCAATCCACTTGACTACACTGAACAGGGCCCTCTGAGTCCATAAAGAATAGTTCCTCCGTCATCCAAAAGGTTAACACCATGTACGTTAAAATTAAGGGTATTTCTATTACATAATTGACACAATTTACTAACAATTTTCATTGAAGACACGAGTACTAAATATTGTAAATATGAATGACTTGTCGTCTTTAACTATCTACTATAATTAATTAGGCAAGCCATTGTCTCACTTCTCTTGCCTATATTGTTCTAGTAACGATTTTGAAAAAAAAATATCCTTTTGTTAACAACTCTGCTGCTGTTGTTTTTTAAAACATCAATAACTTGGTATTTACCCGCCTTTGTAGCATAATTTTGGTTAAAGATACCCAAACATCAGCTAAATGACTCAAAGCTAGATAGTCTACGTCCGTTTGGTCTGACCTATAAAACCTGACCTAGAAACAATTGGCGGCATGTATCTATATTTGAAATGCCGGAAAATGCAAATTCATGAATGACCGTGTTAAAATGTTTGTATATGATGAATTTTCCTGTATGTTAAGTGCAGAAAGGTCATTATTCGGTTTTAATGTAGCATTATTTTTTTTCATATCTATATTCAATTTGTCTTTACACATGAAAATGTACTTATTTGATATAATGATTGATTTGAGTTGTCTTTGATATGTTTACACCAAAAGAAAATCGAGTTAATGTGAATAAATCATAAAAGTTCCCAAAGGCCAAGTCTAACACACTGTAGGTCGCCAACAACGACCCCACTTTATGATACCCTTTTAGTGAGAAAATGAAGAAGAAAAAATCTTTCCGAAAATTGAAATACTACTGTAACAAACTTCAGATGCAACATGTCAACAGTAATTAATAGTTGATTTTCTTGCAATTATTACGCAATTTCCGGGACGTCGCTCTTTTGCGATGGAGGTACGTTCCGTACTCTGTTGACCGCTTGGGTCGGTACAAGGTGTAGACTGGCTTTGTTGTAATGAAATCGTAAATTATGTTTATATCAGCAATTAGTATATGACCATATCCAGAATAATTTGTTTGAATTAGGTCATTAAGTTAAATATTTCCTCTTATACACGAGACTACTAAAACGATGTTGATTGCATGATATCTGATAAGCATCCTTTGGTCAAGATATGAACATGGCGATACGCATCTGCACCCGCCACGTGAATACGGAAACATGTTTTGCGTCTCGCCGAGCGCACGAGTTCAACCAAAAGGAAACTTGAAAATTGCGTAATGAAAACAAAAACCACCAGCAAAATTCAGGTACATGTAGTACCGATTTGCATGTTTCATACATACTGCGCTTTTCTACAGACTTTAACAGATTCTTTTTTATCTTTATAGGTATAAGTGCAATGTATGTACATACTGAAATAACCCGGTATTAACAGTAAAACTTTATGAAGAGATCCCACATATACATATATATATATATGGGATCTCTTCATAAAACTTTACTGTTAATACCGGGTTATATATATATAGATATATATATATATATAATTAAATTCAACGAAATTGGAGAATTTTTGTCCATCTTGTTCTTGTAGGACATGGAATGCTGAGCTCATTGATAGCAATGTGTTGGCGAGATTTTGGTTATTCCAAGCGTGTACATCTGTATATCACGATAAGCGTGTACATCTGTATATCACGATACATTTCCCAGAAAATGGTGTAAATGTAAGTATCTGTTGCAATACTTGAGATTCCTTTTGAAGTTTCCTATAATCTGGTCGACCACATGTTTACACCCACTTAGAGCTGAGTGGGTACTGACCATCTCTTAAGTGTGGCTTATTATATCCACTTGTTGCTCAATATCGTTCTAGTAGCAAACGAAACAAAAAAATTGTCAGTTCAGTTTACTTTATTTATTCAAACCATGTATGTTCAAAACATGGTGTTTATTTTTGTGCATTTCTTTTCTCTCTTTTTTAGTGGAATCTTCCTTTTTAAAACCGGTTGCGGTGGTTCAGTGGTAGAGCTCTCGCCTCGTGATCGGGAGATCGTGCGTTCGAGCCTCATGCTCGGCACCCGGCCGCGTCAAACCTAAGACGTGAAAATAGACCTGTAGTGATTGCTCCTTCGCCAAGAGCTCGGCATTTAGAAGTGAAAATCACGGGTCTTTCGGATATGACCTTAAAAAGGGAGGTCCCGTGTCGCAGCATGTGTGGCACGCAAAAGAACCCTCATTGCTAAAAAGCCAGAGGTCTAAATTTGCAGCCTTTTACCGGCCATGGTGACGTCTCAATATGAGTCAAATATTCTCGACAGGACGAAAAACAACAAATAATCTTGTTAAATATGCATGCGTTGGGAAGTCAAACGAATTATTACGGTTAGCTTCTTTTAATGGTAATTAGGCCAATGAAAATCACTGTAAGGCTTTTACATTCATTTAAAAAAGAAAAAAACTATCTTGAACACATTTTGTTCCAACATGAACGACACAGGACTGTCTAGTTACAATTGCTAAGTGGACGAGTCTTCTCTTAGTCTTAAATTTTCCCTTTCAAGGTCAAACAAAATAAAATCATAATAAACTACAACAACATTAAAAACATTTAAATTCTCTTGCGACCAAAATACGGAAAAAAAATCTATATGAGCCCGTACTCATAATGGGAAGTTCTGAAGGTCAAACAATGATTGCGATTTTGTAGGGAATACCAGTGGCGTAGCTTGACTTGAATAACCAGTGAGGCAGAACCATTTCGGCAAGGGGTCTGGGGGCCGCCTTAGGCCCCATAGGGTCCAGGGCTCACAGCCCTGATGGGGGGGGGGGAGTTCAGGGGGCGAAGCCCCCGATGGAAAATGAATTTTAAGGTACATTTTCTTCACATAATTTTGCCAATTTCACCCTTGTCATTGTACTTAAGGGTATCAAGGACATTTATGTGCAGTAAAAATATTGAAATAGTGAAAGATAAGCAGGCATGTAGTTAGAGTTGATTTATCGTCACTTTTATTTTTTCTCAAGTTTTAACTGTCCAATAGTCCATTTTCGAGTTACGATTGATTGATTATTTATTGTTTTACTGCTAACAGTTGTAGGTGAGAAATGATGTACATTAAATAGTTGAAATTGTCATGCAACGTTTGTTGCACTTTTTACCTTACTTCCCTGACCATGGTTTTTGAACTATTGCAAGAATGCCAACAAATTGTCAAGATTTGATTTCCAAAGGCTCAACTCTTAAGTGCATAGTAATGCGAATAGATTTTTATAGTTGAGTCTACCGATTGCTCTTTCAGAAATGACGAGAGAGATTACTTCTTGCCTTCTAATATCAGAGCCTAACAGATGTTACCTTTACCAAGGAACACCTTTTTGGTGAATGGGTATGGTTCAGAGTGGGCTTACGTTCTAAAAGTTAAATCTCGATATTAGACGCTCTATCAGCCATGAGACTCGTACCCTTTTTTGATGTTGGTCTAGAAGCACTATTTTCTGTTATGTATCGATGCAGAGACATTGCCTCCCCGCCAATAAATCGGATTCGAAGGAAAAATTGCTCCACTTGGTGTTATTGATACAAGAGCTTTGAAAGTGTTTTATGCTTTTTAAGAGCTGTAGGTTTGTGCTTGTTGCCAGTAGGTGTCGCTGGTCTAGTCTTTGAAAATTCTGTACAGTCAATTTATTACAGGTTGTTTTTGGAAACGATTGCTGAAACATCGTGGATATGTTTCTTAACTAGCTGTTAACTGGCCATTTTTAAAGTGGACCAAATAATTAACTGGACATAAGTTTCTGTCCAGTACAGAAATTTGAGGACACTCTGTTGTAGAATACCCAAACTATCAGTAAAGCATGACGAAGGCAGCGCTAAACGGAATTCGCCAATAAGGTGTAAGGGAATTCATGAAATTTTTTCAAACTTCTTCTTGGCTGTCTTCTGTCTTGGATGGAGTGTCTGATAGGCAGGTGATTGATGCAGTTCTCCTTTAACCCGCCCAGTTACTTGAAATTGGAGTAACGTTATCCAAATTGCTAATATAAAAAATAAAATCATTTAATATTTACTCCATCTCATCATCAACAATCTTTTTAAGTGGAAAAAGAGATGTTGCAATGCCCAAGAGTATACTAGTTTTACTAATTAGCGTATTCAGAAATCAATTGATACATGAATGTGATGTTTTGCTTAAATGCTGAAATAATCCATTTATATATCAGAATCTACTCCCTCTGTTGATGGTCTATGCATATATAGAAAACTGTTCAGCTGGGCAAATCTGTTAAGTTCATTTTGATTTCAAATATTTTGGTACTCGGTTGAAATTCAAATTATTAGGTTTACGATCATATTAAAGTTCATTACCAAACATTCCAAAAGTGTGGAACTGATTGGAGCAACTCACCAGGTAACTTTTTACTTTGTCATCATTTATGTTATCTGTTCACCAAATAGATATCGTTTAAGTTGGTCGATGGTGGGTTCAACGAGTCTTCCTCTTGTTCTTCATAAGCTTCAGTCATCAAGAGTAACTTCATTCTGTGTTTCCATTATCCCTTTGTTTTAGGTCTGTATTGTCCGAATGGAAGTTAGTTATTGGTCATCTGTAATTACGCAAACAGTAGATGATTGAAATTACAGATTCAATTGCCTACACATGTATTTTGCCCACATGATTACCAATTTAAACTGTAAGGAACTATTGTAGTTGGTGAGTATTTTTCCTCGTTGCAACTTGTTACATCATAAGTTCTGTAGAAGATCATGCTTTTGAGTTTTGACATTTTAATTCTTAGCTTTCAAGTTTGGAATAAACTTGAATAAGAGCATATTGTATGTCATCAATATGAAGGTGGCAAATTTTACCACATCCAATTATGGGAGTCATCATGGCCGGCGGCAGGTCTATCTATGGTATGCAATCATAAAGTTAGAAGACAGACAGGAGTTTTGTGCTATGATATTGGGAAGACCCTTACAGTACATACTTTAAGATGAATAGTAAATTGTACTTTGTTCGGTATAAATATGTGTTTGATGTGATTATAAATATTCAGGATAGTGAAAGGTCTGTTTTTATGAATACATAAATGTAAAAGTATAAGTGAAGCAAACTTATTGATATCAGCTACAATAATTGAAATTTAATTTATTCACATGCAATCATTTAAAATTTTAATTACCTGTTGATAGGTATATGCGCAACTCTGTGTTGACAACAACTTCTTCCTGTGGAAAGATAATCCCAAATCATCTCGAGTACTCACATCAATCTGTAAAAAAAAAAAAATGAATTGCAAAATCATATGCTGGAATTGAGTTTGGGGGGGGAGGAAGTATTTGAAACAATCTTTTATTTCTTAATAAATTTGTGTATGTCACTTTTGTTTTTTCTGATGACACTTTTTTATTGAATATGTTTTAAAATAGACGGCAAGACTTACCAGTGGCATAACTGCGTTACAGGACATGTCGTGTTTCATGGGCGATACACTTCACCACAAATCCGTTAATTTTTGACCCTCTTTTTAATGGATTTCATTCTTGCTATTTGCATTTTTGAATTTGTGTAGGCAAATAATGTTGGAATGGATTATTGTTTCGTGGACAGCATCAACAAATGTAAATGGAACAAATCGATTGGTGTTTTGGTGGATTCTAATGTTTTCCCATCGCGCAGGGTCTACCCATATCTTTTCTTGTCTTGGGGCTTTCGCTTGGTGGGGAAGGGAGAATTTTACGTTTTGCATATATGGCATACTTCTTGCGTTTTAGTCGTCTGAATGTGCACCTTTCTTGCGCAAAAAGTACCGGAGTCATTTTTTTTTTTTGTACGTTTGTTAGGGAACGGAGTTAGACGGGCTTGCGTAACCAGCCGGACTCGTTGAAGTCGGTGTGTAACAATACGCCAGGTTTTCAGCGGTTATAATTCGTAACTCGAGACCCGTGGGATCCGGGTTGAAATAGGTCCTCAAGCATCCCTTGCGTTCGTAAGAGGCGATGATATGGCGGATCTTCGGATGAGACCGAAAACCGAGGCCCGTGTACAGGCAGGTGTGGCACGATAAAGATCCCTCCCTGCTCAAAGGCCCTGAGCTGCCGGGACATGAGGCCTAAATTTTGCAGCCCTTCACCGGCATTTGGTTGACGTCCGCATATGAGTTAATATTCTCGTGGGACCGTAT